>UFQX01000026.1:2178035-2459640 GCA_900497675.1 Arapaima gigas
CCCCCCCCCCCCCCCCCCCCCAAAAGTGTGCACACTATTTCTTGGAATGCCTTACCGGTTTCTTGTTTTCCACAGTGAGTTTCTCTCTCAGAGTCCAAAAACCACCAATGACTTCACCATTCATGAACACTGTTTACATGACAGTTGATGGACTTTCCATGATTTGCTTTACTTATGCATTCTCATCAGCTCCTAGCTGAGGCCATAATAGTTGTGTAATGTTTTCTTTTAAGAAGAGTTTGTGACAGTAAGCTTAAAATAGCACTAAAATAACAACACCGTGTTCCTGAAATTGAAATGGCCACCAGCTTGAATAATGTTCTCTCGCTACTTCTCACTTGTACGCAGGGAGATCTCCATTCTATCTCTGTGGACATTAAGGTTAGACCTGGAGCAATATGCCACTTAGAGAGAGACTTGTGGCTTGTTTCAGTGCCATGAATAACCTAACAGCAACAGAATACACCACTAATATATTGTATTCTAAAAACATTTCTATTATTATTTGCTTTTGTGGTATTCAATGCTTGCATATAGTTGAACACCAATAATTGTTTAGTGTGAATAATACACAGGGGTTTAAAGAAATTTATATGAGCATTAAAGTTTGATTCAGTTGTGACCTTGTTTTTGTGTACTCATATATCTATGAATTGTATCTATATTTTCTTTGCTCAGATACAGCATTTCATGGCATACCTGTCTATGCAAATGACGTAAGTGTACTTGACCCACGTGAAAGAGCAAAGAGGACGTCTTTACCGTATTGCAACCGAGACATTCATTCCCATTCTCACAGGTCCGGCGGCGTGACTGCACACCCCCACCACAGGGTACGGTGCAGCGTTCCCATGACGACCAACTGGACCAGTACACATGTGGTGGACAGGGCAGGTGCTCATTGCAGTACCTGTGAGGGAAGAAGGAACAGAGGCAAGACTCAGGGATTGTGTCTGATCTGTTCTCAGCGTGACCATGCTTTTCTTCCTTACTCTGCTGGACTTTAAATCTTCGCTTCACTGTGGTCATTCGCACAATTTCCAAACATATGCAAAAATTAGAAACATTTAGCCATTCACCCAATGTTTTTCTCCAAAGTGACTTACAGTGCTATGTTAATTACAATAATTTACCCATTTATACAGCTAGGTAATGTTTTCACTGGAGCAATTTAATATAAGTACCTTACCCCTATATACTACAGCCTTTCCATGGGATTTTCATTCCAACTTTTGACAGTTTTTAAAATAATGACATGCATGCTAAACGGAGCTGTGTGTGAACTCAGGCTAACAGTGATTATAAAGAGATCCATGTGCAAAGAAAGCCTGTGTTCAATTCCATCTGCCTGCAGCGCAGCCCAAGTGGACTGACCGGTACTGTTTGGGTATCAGTGATGGCATCAAATATGGAGGTGGGGAAATGGAAGGAGTAAGGAGACTGACATGAGATGTGGAGCAAAAGAGCAGTTTCTTTACACCAGACAGCAAAATCTGAGACTCAGCCTGCAAATGCGGCATAAACCTTTGAAGCGTTTTTCACATTCAGCGCATAATCTCTGACATCCAGCACAAAAATACCTTCATGTACCATGAAACAAGAGCAACTCAATGGAAATTGAGAAAATCAATATAGAGGCCCTTAAATAAATAGACCATCCAACCATGAGCTGGAATATTAATTTGATCCCTTACATTTCTCCATATTTAATGAAGAATTTTAGCCTGCCTACCTATTTTATAGCTGTTTCCTATATTTTCCTCTTGATAAGTACAAACCCATTCCTTTCTTTCACTGACTGAGTCTAATCTGGAAGGACAGACACTTTTAACACGCATTGCCATTGATTGTTACTAAACGTAGTTATTGTAAACAATCTACTTCTATGAATATACAGCCAAAGACAGGTCTTTAAACATTTAGGATTTAATTAAAACTTTTATTAAACATCATAGACATCATAGCATGCTGTCTCTACAAACAACTTTACCCTTTTTCTCATACAGGCATAAAAAATTTGGCAACAGATGTAATGTGTTTGGGTCTTTCATTTAGCAGACTTTGTTTTCTTTATGTGTTGCCTCTGATAAACTGAAACAGGTTACAGGCCATGAGCGCCTCGTAAAATACTGAAATTATTGTCTCATTTTATCTTTGTGAAATAACAAACCAGATTCTTCAAACATAAACATGTCTCTTTTTTAATTTTCAAAATATACATAACCGTTTTCCAGTTGTTAAAAAATCTGGACTTTAACTGTACTCCACCAGGAGCACACATTAGGACTTGACTATTATTTGATCAGGTGAATCAGGTATTATGGTACAGGATTAAAATAAATACAGAGAATGACTTGGGACCGTAAGTAGAGGCTTGGGAAACTACAATTTACCTGTTTAGACAGCTGGGTATTTTTAAGCAGTTCAGGTTAAGCACATTAATGACTGATACAACATTAGGAACCCTCCTGGGACTAGATCCAGCAACCTTTGCATATAAGTTCTTAAAATGTACCGCACCAGCTGGAGATGTTAACAGATGAAGGCATTTCAGCTCCACTGTTCAAAATTCAGCTTTAAGACCAGACAAAATCTGAGTAAACCTTGTTAGATTAAACCTACATGTCATAGAGTGCAGAGAAAATAGCAATAACTGTGTAAATACTAGACATACTAGGGATAATTATGTATACCCCAGCAAATCAATTTAAATTAGTGATAAACAGGGAAAATCACTGCCTCATAGGAGCAAAAAGATGGGAATTTCTCATTTTTCAAATGCCTCAGGCAGCCATTTACAGAATGACCAAGCTCCAGTTTGTAACCCAATTTAGAAAATCGCTGTTTCCCGTTTAAAGCTCTCTGCATGGCTATTGAAACCTAATACCCCAACTGCCTCTGGCTTTGGAGCCAGATCTCTCCAGCTAGGTGAGTGATATGGGACACAGCTTTGTGGTGGACTCTGGCAGACCCTTGTTGGGGCCAGCGTTTCCACCTGGTGGCCTTGAGCAGCTCACTCCTCTGCCAAAAACAACCCGCCCTTGTCTGGCAGCCAACGAGCAACATGCAATTGCTTCCTTGAGGCTTCGAACCCAGCTGTCCAGCACTCGAGTGGCAGATTGAGTGTTTGCTTTTGCATGACAGGAACTGACCGGCAAAATGACTGATGGTCATCCTTGCGATTAAACCCAGAGTGTCAATAAATGGCACAGCGGGAAGGAGAAAATATATAGAAAGCAGTAAGTTAGAAAACAGCCAGACTGACTGTGACCCTTAGACAGACAAGACTGGCTAAAAAAATGAAACCACGAAGCGGTAAAAGCCACAATTTGTGTACATGAGTGTGTCATACAGGGGAGAGCCAAACACAGCAGTTACCAAACAATGCTTCACAGTCATACCCAAAGCTATATATATGTTCATATGCATTCGCACGTGTACAAGCCATTCTACTGCCGACCCTGAAGAACACACACCGAGCCACTGCAAACACACACCACACTTGCTGATGCAGACGTACACGACAATTCAACGCCTCTCACAATCCCCATCCATCCACCTTGTGGCACCCAGTTTCCCTGACATCCTACAAAAGCCCCCCCGTGATGCAAATCCCCTGACAACCCATACACTTACCCAGTGCTGTTCTGTTTCCCTGACCTTCCTACTTAAACCCTCCACTCTGCCCACGGTAGAGAGAGAGAGACACTTGACTAGTCCTGAGACGGGAGTGAGAGCGAGAGACAGAGACGGACCAACGACTCTGTGCTTCAGAGGGTGAGCCCCTGCCTACAGTTCTGACTCCCTTCTCCCTGACCACTCATCTGACTCACACGTGCACAGAAAACCTTGATGTAAACTGCATCCCTGCCTCTTCTTACCCCACAAACCAACCTGATTGTCACAATGATCACTAAGAACAAAGCACTCGAACAACTGGGAACAAAAGTGACTTTTTAGTTATAAGAGGGGGGAAAAAAAACCTGAACTGAAAAAGTTTTGCAATTGAATTTGATTTTGAATTCCATCTGAAGCACTTTGAACAACGGTGCTCCACCTGAATACTGTAGGACTCATGTAAAACATTCCTTTAGAACCTTAGGCGCACTTTTAGTTATTATTCAGTAGGCAAAAAAATCCCATAAAAGGCGACTGTGTGAAAACAAATGTTCCTTCACATTAACTGGCCAAAGTAATTGCCTCCTCCTGGCTGGTTCAAACGCTCAGTAGAACTGGTCCTCGCTTCTGCACTCGGACTCTTCTGGCCCGAGTGCTGGAAGCATGTAAGACTAACAGCGGGGCATGAAGGAGGCCGGACAGCTCAGGCTGAACCCGCTCTGCTTTATTATGGCCCTTAAACACTCTAATAAATCTACAACCTCTATTCTGGTGCAGCCGTGCTTGCATGTTTCCATAGAAACGCAGTCGATCACCAAGAGCCAGGGAACCAAATGTGTGG
This sequence comes from Arapaima gigas, assembly GCA_900497675.1. NCBI lineage: Eukaryota > Metazoa > Chordata > Actinopteri > Osteoglossiformes > Osteoglossidae > Arapaima > Arapaima gigas. Next base: position 2,182,495 of record UFQX01000026.1, read on the forward strand.
AACTTGATCCAGAAGCGCCCTGGAAAGCGCTAGGCCACTGAAGAGGGTTGCTGGGGGTCACCCAGAGACAATAAAGCAGAAAACACAGAAACAAGACTGAGCTGTTTCAACAGATCAGGCCGGGCAGTCCACTGGCATATTTTTAGTGATAATATAGTACATGTACTTTTAAATTTTCAACTGACGTGTTTTTCAGAAGTGGCCTACGATGATTTGCCCATTTTTACAGCTAGGTGATTTTTATGGCATCAGTTCAGATTAAGTACCCTGATCAAGTGTACAAGAGCGGGAGGCAGGAATCAGAACCTGGGTCCTTCAAGTGGAACTTAACGCTAACTACTGTGCAGCCACATCTCTGTACAGGTCTACAACCATGGTAAAAGCATTCCAGTATTTTAGATCTTACTACAATACTTACCTAGATACGGAGTCAACAAACTACTACAATGTCAACTAAGAAACAAAAGAAAAAACATGACAATGTTATGTATGTTGTAATTCTTCTACACCCTTTCCTGTAGATATAGTGCAGTTATTTTCAGTTCATATTTATCAGTATTATTTATCTTGGACATCTGGTATGAAGGTATGGCATCATAAAATGTAAACATATTATTTGAGCCCAATGCCCTTCCAAATTATTCCAAATATTTTTGCACATCTGTTGCATTTTCATGAGTTAAATGTTTTGGGCTAGATACATACATATTCTGCGAGCCGACCAAAGAATTTGTACCTTTTTGTTCATTTACCGTTAAAAAAATAGTATACATATAAGAATATATTAAAAACACACACACAAAAAAAACAAATACATAGTTGGTTACAGCTCTTTAAGAAAAAACAAAGACCAGGTGCAGGCATGTAATCACATTTGATAAGTTTATTAAAAGAAAAAGGTTGAAGTGATGGCAGTTGAATAGAGTTTTATTTATGAATAATTACTGGTTAATGTTCTGGGGTTTTTGCCAAGATTAAAGTTCTGTTTGTTGCTACCCAGTAAGGCTTTTCTTAGTATTTTCTCTGCATTTCCTTGAAGATGACAGGACATTTTCTTTTATTCATTGTTTGCATAGTACTAATTGCTGTCATGCAGCTTTACAGTGGGCTTTAAAATGAGTAATAAGAACAGTAAATCTACCTCTGCCGACTCGTGCCTGTTCATTTCTGGAATCTGACACGCTCCGGCATTTCACACATATGATTTTACCAAGCTGAAATAAGGACTGACAACTCTGAAAGTCTAATACCAAGCTACAGATGGGATCTGTAATTACAGTGTACACATCAGTGCTCCTATGAGGTACTTAAACCGTTCTTACCGTGGATTTTCAATGTTTAAATATTTTGGTAGCCAGGCTGCAAAGTAGAAGATTACAGGGTTGCAGATTGCAGAATACCTGTACGCCTAAGATTACAGAATTTTATTTTCCAGAGTTCAATGAATTTACATGATGTCACGCAAGTATCGAAATAAAAAATCATCCCACGATATGAGATACATTACGATGTCATTTAGCTCTTGTCGCCCAAGGGAAAAACTGCTAACGTAATTAATGCAATGTAATTACTCATCCTTGTGAACGTGTCCCTCACTGGCAAGGGACCATTTCACTCCATCTTAGAAAACAACTTTTGTGGTATGTAGACTTCTGGTCACTAATGAAACGTTTCCTTTTTCTCCACTATAAATATAGAGAAGGCTGGCAGAGCTACATCAGCCTGCTGAAACGCAAAGGCTGCTGAGGGACATGACCTTGTCATAAACCCATCATTTGGAAGTGCTTAAAAATGGTGCTTAAAGGTGGAATAAACTGATTTTCATTGCTCTGTGTGCAGGAGAATGCTTAGAAAACCTGTAAGCAGTGACCACTAAAAAGCAACTTATAGGCATTTCTCATCTTTTGTGATGATGCCTTACAAAGAAGCTCATTTGAAACTAATCCAAGCTGTGTAAATTCCCATAGTGCAGCCAAGTGTTTATCTGCCAATTCAATATAATGGTGGCAGTGTCACATCAAGTACATAAACAACCACTAAAATATTGTCTCCATTAAATATTTATTTGCCAATGTTCTGTCCTTTTTTTCTTTTTTGTGTAATTGTATACATTATATACAAACTGTGCAGCTTTACAACAGGTTTTGGATGTGTATTTAACCATACACATAATGTAAAATATGTCACTATGTAAATCAGAAATGCAGATTTATCATCACTTATGCATGTTTAGGATGGTCTGCATTCAATATACTGCTGGAACCTGGAAAATGTCTGACGAAAGCATATTACTGTAAGTATAAAGCAGAACATCACAATAACATTGTGCACTTTCATATAAAAAGGGGCTTTTCTCGAGGTAATACAAGCCTAGTTCTGTTTATTTTGCTTTTTTTGGTTCTCCCTTTAAAATTCAGATTTATGGAATACTTTGAATTGCATGGAAATCTTTAGGGTTACTTATTTTTGAGATAATTATTCCAGAATTAGGCTCGAAAGCTTAAAACAAAGTGAAATGCATTCATATATATGCAGCTCACCTAATTTAGGTGCTTTGATATACCACCATTTCTTTTAATTGGGTTTGTGCAACTCGAGAGGAGTAGACATGAAAAGAAAATGCAATTTCTGAAAGCGGTCGGCGGCCGGACCCCACCTCTCCTCTCGGTTCTGGCCCACGCAGACGCGACCGCCGTGCCGCGGGGAGGGGTTGCTGCAGGAACGTTGCCGAACCTGGAAGCCGACACCACAGCTGGTAGTACAGGGTGCCCATGCAGTCCAGGGGGTCCAGGCACCATTCCTGAAGAGGCACAAGCATGAGCTCCTTTCAGTGAGACAGTCTGTTGGCTTGATGTTGACCGTGGACAATGTTTGCTTAGATGCAGGACTCACTCTCTAATGAACGAACAGCCAGCCACACGTTTGGTAATAGTCCCCAACAATCTGGAAACTGAGACATTGTTTCCATGCCGTGTTTACCTAAACGTAAGTCACACTTTCTTGATGGTTTCATAGCAGTTTTCTGGATAAGCTCCTAAACATTGTTTTCATATATACAGTGAATACCAAAAGTCTACACGCCCTTGTTGAAATTTCAGATTTTGTTCATGTAAGGACTAAAATCAAAACAAATCATGCCAGACCTTTTCCCACCTATAATAAGTTCTTGAAACAAATAATATTTAAGTAAAAACAGAAGGATAAAATTTTAAAAAAAACATCAATGCCTTGCATGAGTGTGCACACCTTTTATAAATGGGTGTTGAAAGTATTTTCTGACTGCATTATTCACAATGCAGGTGACATTCTAAGATAATTTGAACTTATCCCCACATCAACTGAAATGAGTCTGGTTTGTCCTAAATCAAATCAACTGCTCTCAAAGGATTTCCACTAAGGTTTCTTGGTTGAATAAAGCAGGAATAATCATGGTCCACAAAGAAAAATGAAAATCTCTCTGGGATCATATTGTCAGAGGGCACAAATCAGGAAAGAAAAATTTCAGAGGCATTCAGTATATTGTGGAATGCTGTAAAGATCATAATTAACAAGGGGAAGAAGTATGGGGCCACCTGGACGTCACAAAGATCAGGACGTCCCTCCAAAGTTGATGATCAGGCAAAGAGAAAGCTCATCAAGGAGGTTGCTAAAACACCAGTGGAAACCTTGAAAGAGCTGCAAGAATTTATGGCAGTATGTGGCCTTTCCCTGCATATCACAACCATTTCTCATATGTTCCACAAGTCTGAACTGAAGATGAAAGTCATTGCTCACAAAAAAAGAGCACTAAAGCCTGTTTCAAGCTTGCTAAAAGATATACAGTCAAGTCCACTGTAGTGGATGGCCTTGGGATTGGATCTGTGGTATTCAGTAATGCAGAGTATTCATTTAGTCTTATTTGTTTTTTACATTCTACAAATTGCTAGCTAAAACAAAGAACAACGTATATACAAGCAGTCATGTGAAGGTTTAAAGTACTAGTATATTTTATATACAGTACTATTATTTCTGTAAATGTATTATTTTTAAAAGTATTTCGATTTCTGTATTTCTTGTCAAAATAGTCTTATGCAGTGCTGCATAACATTTTTACATTCAAGTTTAATTGCTTTTTTGAAGGTCATATAAATGTTCATAGGAGGTGATGGGCTCCATAAAACAACATAGGATATTAAAATGGAAGGGGTAGTGTGTATGGTATCACCATTTCCTGTGTTCTTTGAAATCATAAACCAGCAACTTTTTTTTAAAAAAAAAACTAAGTGTTTTATTATAATCAACAGTTTTGTTAGTATATCAGATATGACCAACACAACCCTGCTTGGACATAAACCTGCATCTTGGAGTGGGACCAGCAGCAGCTAATGGTGTGGGGTGGCAATAACGTGTGGCAATTTCCATCTCTGCTGATGGTGCAGGGAAAAATAGTGTATATTCACTTAACCAATGTCTTTAATGTAGGAATATGGGCTACAGGACTGGAAAATTTTATCCACTAAAGCAAATTATCTACTTATCCAGTATCCACTTAAGTGGACTAGATTGTATTCAGTATCCCAAAACCATGTGGGAAATTGTCTTATGGTCTGCTGAGACCAAGATAGAACTTTTTGGTTACTATTTCACAAGATATGTCACACAGCTCATCACCTAAAAAACAGAGTCCCTACTGTAAAGCACAGCAATGGCAGCATTTTTTTATGCTGCTGCTTTTCTTCAGCTGAGATAAGGGCTCTGGTTAAGGTAGCTGGAGAAATTAATAGCTCCAAAGACCAAGATATTTTCACACAAAACCGACTGCCTTCTACCAGAAAGCTGAACTCAACCAAGGAATGGATTAGGAAAACAAACACCGATATCCTGGAATACCCCAGTAAGTGTCCACACCACAATCCTGTTGAAAACCTTTGGACTGACCTAAAGAGGGTTGTTCAAAAAAAATCATCTCACAATTTAACTAACATTGCAATGTACTACAAAGAAGAAAAGTGTCAAATTGCTAAATTCTTGTGCTCCAAGTTGGTAGAAACATATCCAAACAGACTAACAGCTGTGATTGAAACAAAATGTACCTCCATAAAGTATTAGTTAAAAGGTGTGCACATTTGGGCACAATTTGATTTTGAAATTATTTTTCCTAAAAGTCTCCCTTTTCTTACTTAAATATAGTTTATTTCAATGTTTTATTAAAATGGGACAAAGTCTGGCAGACATTTGTCTTGATTTCAGTCAGAAAAATCTGAAATTTCAACGACGGTGTGCAGATTTTCGATACTGTAGCATCGCGTGAAATTGTGGCTCCCATCATCCTTTGCTGTGTGTACATAGTTGATGTGTCCGACCATGGTGGGAAGTCTAGGGCTGACAATGACTGTGAGGCTGTGTCGGTTGTACAATAGTTCTGTGGGTGGGTGGGTCGTTGTGCTTGTTTGGCGCCATGCAAGAATAAAGTTCATGTTCCCACTACTCTGTCTATGGAGCCCTGTGTCTGCACTGTGCTGACGCAGGTTATTACAATACCCACTGTACAGTACATTTGTCAGAAACGTCTCACTGAAGTGCCAAATGCTGATCTGTAGACATGCAACAAAATTATTACATATCCACATTTGTAGCTGTTCAATAAACCTCCAAAAATTTATCCAGCTGCAGGTTCATTGACATTTTGCAATGTTTCCAAATAAGCAACAAGCTCTATAACAGGTTTTAAAACCAAACAAATAAGACCAAATAAATTGTTAGCCACAGTTTTTATTTCACTTCATATGGTGCGTAGCTGTACTTAATGAATACTGCATCGGAATGAGGAAAGAAAGGGACATACCGGGAGCAGTTAGTGATCTCCACTGCGGATCCCTGGCAGGTCTGACCACCGCACTGTGGGCTGGGACTGTCACAGGCCCGGGTTCGACAGGCACAGGTACCCATGCTGCCCCCATCCCGCTGAGCGCAGGTCTTCCAGGGCGACCACGGACCAAACCCCCCATCCATGGTCATGTTTCTCGTCTGTTGGGAAACAAGCGTGGAAAAGTTGTAACAGGCTTGTCCGACAAGAAGAGTTTACTCACTGTAATCGGCCACCTCTGCGGGCTGGATGCTATAGATCAGAGCTCAAAGTTTTGCTTTTATGAATGATGAGACATACGTGAGGAGCTTGTCAATCTATGGCAGGTTGTCCATTAGATTTAGCACAGTGTGCTTTGGAATAAAGGCTGAGCAAAAGCTTGTAGAAAAAATACACTATATTGCATTCATTTGCAGAAAATATTCATAATTATTTTATAAATGTATTATTTTCCTGTAACTCAGCAGGCAGAATGATTCCCGGAAATGTATTATGCTTGTCTAAAAATAACCAATGCATTCTCAGTAATTTAGGGGTCGCAGTGAATGTCCTCTCCTCTGTTTGGCAATTGGGCCTCAACATCTCTCTAAATTACATCATTATTACAAAAATATGTTTTCACAAACCAGCTATCTGCAATGACTACAATGTGTCAGCTGGTCCTACCAAAAATTCTACTTTAAATATAGAATGAAAGACAAGGTTAATCTGAAACCATAGAAACCAAACCATGCCCAGTTCCTGTGTGATTAATTTTTATTACTTTCATCATTAGAGAAATGTACTTTTCATTTAGTGACAAAGTAGAGCTTTAGTCTTAGCCGACTGTAGACTCCATTAATTAAAAACTCAGTGCTCATTAAAGACTTTTTAAACTGAAAACTACCCATGGATCATGTTAATTTCTTATTTTCTTGATGTGAACTTTGTGGCTGAAAATAATTTTGTAATGGCTCGAAATACTGCGTTTCATGTGAAAAAAAATCACGGTGGACAATCAACCTTACATCATTAATGTTTCAAGGTAGGTTCTATCTAACTTCATTTTACCGCTGTATATACAAAGAAGAACATAGCTGAGGAAGATGTAGAAACGATATTTAATTCCCTAAACAACTAAAGGTCACAAACTATCTCAGATGTACTGTGTGTACTTGCAGACTCTCAGAATTCTTATGTACTACATTATTTCTGCACTGTGAATAAGGGGGCTGAAGAAGTATACTTGTAGGATGAATTTTCATTTTTTTTTCCAACTGAAGTTCATACATATATATTTTCTGTTTCTCCGGTGTGCAGCTGTGAGAGCGGGAGCCGACCTTGGGGTTAGTTTGACAACGGAAGAGTTGCGTGCAAAATCAACATTGCTCCACTCAGGGAATTCCATGGAAAGTTCTTTGCCCTCTGATTGGATGGGTTCTTGTACCAATATGTGAAGATAAAGGGGGGATGGAAGCAGCACAGTGCCAACTGAGGCAAAATGCAAGCTAATGGGATTGCTACGGAAAAAAAAAAAAACACATCCCGGAATGTGGGATTTATCGTCTGTATTGCTGTTCAAAACAAAAAAGATGAAACAGTCTATATAACAAGCTTATGCTATGATTATTTTGTCAAGTTGGAGCTCAGATCCAAGGTGAACGATTCAATTTGATATTTTTTATAAGAACTATTCAGGTCAAGAACTTTCCAAAGGGTACACCCCTTAAGTTTTAACCTGGCAGACAGGTTACAGCTCGGTGTCTGTAACCACTACCTTGCCTGTTGCTACAGTTTAGTCAGCTCTTATGGCCTTTGGTGCAAATATCATGTTAACTAATGTGGCATTTCTCCCCTCTCCAAGTTGTTCACCTGTTTTGGACTGAAATCAATGTTCTTTGAAAACTGAACAGTCTGAAACCAGCCAGACTGTTGTAAGATGCTCCGAAGTATAATTCCACAAGATTGCTGTGGCAACAATGAGTTCAGGTCTGTGATCTGGATGCACCATAAAAATTCTTATTAGCCATATGCTAAATCTCAGCGGGAACATGAATGACATACTTTACTACCCACCAGACTCTTGTCTGTATGGAAATAAGAAATCACTAATGGGAACATTAAATCACAGCACACAAAATCACAGGACAGGACTACAATTAGGGAAAAAGTTAAACTGAAAATAAACATCCAGCTCAAGCTTATAGTTATTCTGGTTACATAAAATGATTGCACAACCTATGAAAGGAATATTTAAAAAAGTAAGGTTCTGAAGGTTCTAGAGTTAGAACATTCAGGCATCTAATCATTATCAGTACCTGCTTGTTTAATGCAGGATGACAGTGGGTTTGAGTTTATATCAGAAGCATAAAGTGCGTTGAAGAGTGAAACTCAGATGAAGCAACACCTCATCATGGTGGGTTCAGAACAACTGGATTTCAGATTTAGAGGGAACTTTAATCGACTGAGATTAAGTGCAGTGCTAAGATTCCAGCAGCATGTGAGTTTTTCCTGACATTCAGGGTTATGAGTGTCAGCTTGTACTACTTCTGCCCTTTTTAAGAGATGGTTATCTTGAAAAGAGCCCCACAAAGCTGGGAATGGGCTCCCAGCTTTTGAAAGCAACCTTAGCTTCAGATCACCAGTGACACAGTAATGGGACACATTTCAGAGCAGTTTCCTGACCCTAAAATCTCACAAGGCTAAAATCTCAGCTTTAATTCTATTGAATGTGCCCAGGATTAGATGTGATAGTGCTGTATTTGGCAAGAGTTATTTTTAACCGTGAGTGAAATATATTGGCTGGAAGGAGAAATAAAGTATAATGATCAGGGTTAAAGTTAGGGTTAACATTAGAAGAGATCTAACCCTGAGATTTGACAGTTTCCCACTACAGTTCTCCTTCACCACCAAAGAAAGCATTAATGTATTGAAATAGGCTTCTTAAACCGATACCAACATAACAAAAAATCCGTCTTTTTAGATGTAAAATTGCAATTAAAACAGCATATACTAGCATATTCTGTAGTCTAGCTATGTTGGGCCGGTAGGTAGCATAGTGGATCGATCTACTGTCTTTGGATCTGAGAGACATAGGTTTGAAACTTTCTTGTGTAGTTTTTTTAAAGGAAGCACCCCAAGCTGTCCCAGTACAAGTTATCCAGCTGTATATATGGCTGAATTATTGCAAGCTGCTTTCAAGAAAGGTATTGATTAAAATAATAAATTTAAACATAATATTGTTGTGCAGTTAAACAAAATTCAAATTAGCCATAGTAAAGAGTTCATCCACATTGCATGCTGGGAACTCACCGGACACTCAGTAATGCTTTGCTCCCACTGACTCATGCTGAGACTCTCCTCCAAAGCCATGCATCTGTTGATCACAAGGTCCCAGCCACAGTACGGGTCTCTGGCTCCCACGCAGGCCCTGAAAGGACACAGCAGGAGAGCCTTTGCTGAGGACTTTCTCTATGACTGGCATGTCTGGCCACAGCCCACGGTGAGTCTGAGCCTTGAAAGTGCACTTCACCAAAACAATTAATATTCCCTAAATTTACATAATCCCCTAGTGGTTTTTATTTGTAGTATTTAACACAAGTTAACAAAATTTTACCCCACTGCCCTAGAGATAGAGTCACATCACCGTATGGAAAGGAGAATGTGGTTTTCTTGTGTTAAAGATAAGAATACAATACAATTGTGCTCGAATTAAACCATTGCACACCGATCCAGTTCTCAAATTCTCTCATGATGCCTCCCTATTGTCTTTGACGACAGATGAAAATGACCTCAACTTATTCCAACAAAGTGCTAATAGCCTAGTTGAACGGTGTGATCTACCAGAGAAATTATATTCGGCCACCCTCTTCATTCATTCCCATCCACAGTATCATTCCACAAAGAGAAAATCCAGAATGTTACATCATATAAATACCTTAATGTACAAAAGGATGCAACCTTGTCAGGAACATATACACAGTTATTACATCTATTACATAATTTATTACATCTGCAGCAGTCAGTTTACTTTGCAGCAATCATATTTTTGTTTTTTTTACACCAACAGTTAACATGGTATAGTGTCCTTCTGTGAAATTTACGGATTGTTAGTCTACTTATCCATTATCCTTAAACACTCCTGGTCAAAATTATGGCAGATCAGACCATATCCCAGAATCAAAAAGCACTAGGCTATGAAATTATACCCTGGGTGGGAGAACAGTCCTTTGTAGGGTGGCCATACATGGACTGTCACACAGTACAGGCCATTTGGAGTGACCGATTAATGTGAAACATGTTAAACACATGAAACACCTGAGAACATTACCATGTATTTTGACATACAGATTGTGCATGATAGGGCAACTAATGTCATAGTTACAGTCCAACAAGAGTGTGCCGTGTCCTGGCCAGTGCAATGTGTGTATTGTGACAGTGGGTGTAGTACATGTGCTTTTACTTTTTTGTGTTTGATATGTAATATGTCACTGTCCTTGATGGATAGAGCTGCTGTGATGCAAAACTAATTTCAGAGAAATCTGACAACAGACACAGACACAGACACACACACACACACACACACACACACACACACACATACACACACACATACACACTAAAGAAAGTATCACTGAGTTTCCACAAGCAAACAACTAGTACCAGCTTTGTTTAGAAGAAACCTGAAAAGGACATAAAATCCCTCTATGATGAGTGTCTGCGATGAGTCATGATGCTGAGTGGCTCCTCCTGAGCCCATCCACCCTTTCCTTCGGGTGCAATATCTTTTTGGACTGCTCTGCTTCTCCCATCATCGGGGTCCTCATGCTACATCATTGGCTAATAAAAGCGAACCCAGCTGATATTTACAAGCAAGGTGATCCTTGTCCACATGCACGCCGTGCCGGATATTCATAGGGGAACTCGAGGGGCAAACGGAGGCCAAGGCTTTATGATCTGTCTCCAAGGGCAGGGAGTAAATAAACTTTGTTTAAGCAGGGATGTGAGACACTGGCTGCAGGTGGTCTACAGAGACAATGAACCCCCGCTTGAGCCAGCTCCCACATGATGCCTTATCATCAAGACAGAGTGTATATCCTCAACAGTGTATGACATTGTATGTAGGTTTTTAACTGAGTGAAAGAAGGACTCCCTCTTCTCACATGGAGGCAATTTTTGTCAATTATCTTGTAGCTCGACAGGGGGAAAAAAAATCATATGGACTTGTGTCTACCAATAAACCATGTGATGGTCATTCATTTATTTATTCATTTGTTTGCTCAGTCATTCATTATTGATAACCACCCACTTTCATTCGGGACTGGTTGTCCAGAGTCTGTCTGGGAAGAGCAGGGTGCCAGGCAGGGGAATCAAGGGGGAATATGCTGGTCTGATGGTGCTTATGTTCTTCATTATCGCTTCTGCTCATATTTGAATGAAGCCTTTTTTCATTTAAATACTGTTTTTATTGAAAAAGGCTTGCACTATTTTCTGTTAATCTATTAGATTAAATGCAAAAATTATTGCCCCACTTTGTATCTCCTGCTCTAAAGGTCCACCTAAAACCATCTTTTTTAAATAAATTTTATGACCTGCACAGGGTCACAGTGCCATAGAAACAATGGTGAATGACTTTTTTTTAAAACAACTTGCATGGTTGTTGTTTTCTCAGACAAGGGGCTGTATTAATTTCAGCCATAATTGTCATTTGGGGCAGAATAAAGTTGCACGGGTGCCAGTAACTGCACTCACAAGAGTCACTGTGGCTACGATACCCGGCCCCATGGGGGCTGAAGAGAACAGGCGGAGCGGTGCACTTACTCTTGCGTCTTGTGGAAGCTGCAGCGCATGAGCGGGATCTTGATCACCTGGTCCTGGACACCCACGAACAGGATGCTGCGGCTGTGCAGGATGAGCAGGCTCCTGATTGGCTGCTCCTTTCCCGAGGGAAAGAGCTCGATCTCCTCCAGAAGACAGCTGCCCACCCTCTGGTTCAATGGAGACAGCACTTTCCTTACGGTCCCATAATCTGTTGGGTGGAGAGGTGACATTTCAAAGCAAAGAGAGAGATGGGTATGTGCAGTTTTGATCAGGAAAGGCTGTCTGGGCTCATGAGCATCTCCAGACAGATCTATCTTCTATTTGCCCGGCGGCAGACTAAAACATTGATCCACTGCAACCAGTGTGTGTGACTTTCATGAATGTGTCCTGGATAATGTCCGACTAAGTTAAAGGATAGGGGATTTATGTTTGGCAAACTCATACAGATTACCTTTAAAAAACTGCTCTGGATAGCAATTACTAAGCACAGACAGTGTTATCTGAATTTATTTAAAGGGGAAATCCTAAAGCAGACCTTGATCTTACAATGTTAGTAATATTTTGTGCTGTTTTCCTGACGCTAAACAGTGCAGCAACTCAACCAAAGCAGCACTGTAATAAAGCCTGTAATAAACATGGTTACAAGTTGTCTCTCTGTTCTTTGGCAGGTATAATATACCTGGGCTACAGGCCTCTGATCATTAATATGACCAGACTGCACTCCTGAGTCTAGCTGATTTAAATGGGGATCACAGAGAAGCTTCCTGACTGCTTTGATGTAAAAAAAAAAAAAAAAAAAAAAAGAAAAAAATAAAAAAACAACAACCAGAGGGCTGAAGGGCTGTACTAGTATCCGTCCGTCAGCNAAAAAAAATAGCATCCAAAAAGCATTCCTAAGTTCAAGGTTAAACTCATGCACAATGAAATGAAGGGAAAAAATAGCTTAGTAAATTACACCACTAATTGCTTCAATGCAGATTTTTTGGTTAACACATTTTCATGACTCAGGCAATGTTTTATGTATTTTTTTCTAGGTCTATACAGCAACCTGAAACTTACGGCAAATGTTTTTCATTGTAGGGGACAATAATTGTATGGGTGGACACCCAATGAAAGCGCTGCTATATCTGATGCCGATTACTACCCAAAATAACAATGAAAACAGTAGAAATATTGGGCTGGTAGTGTCCTGCACGCACCTTCGAGCAAAAAGGTCTCTATGGAGTGTGCGTTTTATGGTGTCAACGTCTGCTTGTAACAAGCGATAAAATGTAATTTTGTGCAATCAACAGTTTCTAGTTACGCTACAAGGCAGAACTTTTCTTAGGGGTGTAACGTTTTGGTTTTTCACATGTCCAAAGCCAATTTGCTGATGCTGCTCGGCTGTCAGCAGAAACAAGCTTTTGATGATTCCCTGTCGCCACGTGTTCAACTATTGTCTACGTTCCTCCTCTTGAGCCACTGTTGACTGAGTGAAATCAAAGGAAAGGGAATCAAATGGAGCAGCTGTGACCAAGAACAATTCTACTCGCTGATCAACCAGGTGGAGGGGCACAGAAAACCCTGCTGACCAGAAGATGTGAGCAAACACACACTTGAGAACGAAAGGACATTAATGAGCCCTGAAGTGTATGGAGTTAGTTCTTGTGATCAGCTATTAATACTCACCATTCAAACATCTAACTAATGTTGTTCAAGGTTTGACAACGCTGTGGTAATGTAGGATAATCAATTGAAAGAACTTAAAAAAAAACATTGTTCATTTGCTTAATCTTGTGAGCTGGAATGTTACAGTGAGTCTGGCTTAAGCAACTGACTAATGATAGTGACTGAGCGAGTCAGTCAGGTTTATGCATTTAGCAAACCTTACAATTTGTATGAATTTTTTACTCTAAGCTACCTGCAGTTATTTACCTGTTTAAACTGTGAAAGTGTAACCACTACACCATCTGCTGCTCATTTATGATCAGTTTCTTCTTCCAGTGAGCTCTTGAGTTGAGGCAATAGAACATACACAAAGCCTTTATTGTCATTTCATATTACTGAATTTTGCAAAGAATAAATGCTGCTCACAGCTTGTTTCTGACTTACAAGGACACTTTGACACAACGCTCTTCATACTTTGACATACTGTGCTCTCCATAGATATCAGGAAATATCTGACACATGAAAGGATGCCTCTTAATTTTGTAGATGAGAATCACTCCCCCTCCAGCCCTTTGCATAATCAGTAGTCAGCAAGTCATTGATACCACAATGTTCTCCTGAGGAAATAGCAGTACCTGTAGCCAGGTAGATGATGTGGAAGAGCATGTCCTTGCCCTGCACCACATCCACGGCCACGTGGGTGAAGCGCACGTTGTCCTCCATGAAGTGTGGCACAGGCGTCACAGGCTGCACGACCTCATTCATCAGGATGAACTTCTGGGCATCTTGAAGGTTCCTCTCAGTCAGATTCACATAGGAACCATAGTCTATTGTGCCACACTGAGACAATAAACAATAACAATGAGACCTACTAAAGACCTCATCAGGGACCATAATGAGGAATAAAAATTCATGAGTGCCAAACTCCAGTAAAACAGCCGTGGGACGAAAATCAAGTCAATATTACTAATTATTGCAAATGACAAATGTAACAGTCATATCCATACACCATTTCAAAAGTGTCTCAAATTACATAGCAAAAATGTATAACTAACTGTAGGCTAGTGGAGTAAAGTTCAGAAGCACATTCCTTTGGTCATGCAGTAGTTAAAAACTGTTTTGAAAGGGTATTCATTTCTTGACAGAGAATGAAATGTTAATGAAAGATTTAGGACATCCTCATCTTACAGCACCTTGCTGTAATGAATTCAAATGCTCTTAAATCAAATCTTGGGTTTCAAACTTGACAAATTGCCCTGAGTAACCGTGGGAGTCTTTCAACAGAATTCAACCATGACAGTAATGACACTAAATTCTGGAGCGTTTCCCCGAGCTGCAGATTGAATCAGTGCACTGCGCTCAAGTGACGGGGAGACAAAGCTGAAACCTTTAGGAGATCATCTTTGGAAATGAATGGAGGTCTCCATGGGTGAGGGCTCAAAGAGGCTGCAGAATTAAATGCCTACTGGTGGAACTGTTGGGGGCATCGATACAATTTACGCCTTATTTCACTGTGCGACCAAGGTGTGGCCTCATACGAGCGTTTAATCATGGGACCACCAATGATCCACAGTTATTTCTGTCACATGACAATCTGTCATTCCAAAATAGGAAAAGGGCCCAACAACAGGCTTACTGGGAAATACAGCTGAAAGGAACTCGGTGTTTTTTAGTTCTTATATCCAGCCCTTCCATCTCATGGCTAAAGAGGCTACTTATGGTTTTTGGATGATGAAAATAGGATATCATGTCATTTCTGTGGCAACGTCATTGATTAGCTGCATTTTATGATCACAAGAATGCGCTTGTGACATGTCAGCCGTGAAGGGTTCATGGAGTGACCAGGTGTGAAGCGGTGTAGAGGGTGAACTCACACAGCTTTTATTAGCAACAAATCAAGCAGTGCAGAAAACATAATAAAACAGAAAAACAGCTTTTGTCAGCAACAGTTTCCACACTTTTTTCAGACACAGCCCTGCAGTATTACAAACACATCTTTTCTAATAGTCCTTTTAAACACTATGGCTGCATCTGACCCTCACTGCTTAAACACATGGGCACTAATCCTTGAGCTGGACATGGCTACTCTCCTGTGTGCCACAGCCTGGATTTCACATCATTTAAAATGTTCAGGGAGAGCTACCTTACTGTTTAGAAGACATATATATCAACTTATGAAGGTACAGCATGTACAAATTGCTGCCTTACATCCAACAGCATGATTCATGACTGCAGCATATCAAATCGAGTAAGGTGCGACTATATTCGGAAAGAAAGAGTTTGTTTGGATTTATTCAATGAGGAAAGTTAACAGCACAATGGATGGTGAATCCCCATGTAAATTTTCCATGAAACTCGTCACAAAAGAGCAGCGATACGCGAGTCAGATGTTTATAAAAGCCAAAAGCACAAATTTTATGACAGGAACATTTTAAGTGAATGTACAAGACTCAGTCCATTGAATTTCAACCCGGCAAAGCCGCGAGGAAGGCGTTACTGCAACAAACACCAAAAACATGACCCGCAAACACTAAGTCTGGCAGTTCCCTGCATGCATTTCTTTGTGGCTAAGATTGTAAGAACTTTGAAGATTGCTTAGAATGTTTAAAAGCCACACACATCACATTCTTCTCCTCTCTGCGGATGATTTCGTTCTACATCTTCCATCTGCTGGTGAAACCAGACTTAAGACACAGACAGACGTCATTTGTGCTATTTCTCATGTTGAGTTCAATCTCAGTAATCTGCAGGGGGATTAGGCTCCTTACTGTCTTGCTTAATCCAGAAAATTCTAAGAGTAAGTGCTTTAAGACATACTGCAGTTATTCTTGTAATCCGCCAACTTCAAGAAATTTACAAATGTGCCACTTAAAGTGCATTTAACAAGAAAAAAACTCACATCAAGCTTTAAAATTTTGCAGTTTGCTGCAAATACGGGAAATGGTTCAACCCAGAGTTGCGAGTTCTGCGACTCCATTTACAGTCTCATTCTGTTTGTGGTTCATCCATCCATTTTCTGTAACTGCTTCAACGTGGTCAGGATCATGCACTCCAAAAACCTATCCTGGAAACACTGGGTACTAGGCTGTGAAACTACACCTTGGATGGGAGACCAGTCCCTCCCAGGCTGGCTACGCCTAAACAATTTAAAGCAACCAATTTACCTTAAATGTATGTCTTTGGACTGTGGGAGGAAACTTGAGCTCCCAGAGGAAACCCATGCTGACATGGGGAAGCTATGAAAAATTCACACAGATTGAACTAGATTCAAACTAACATTCAAACAGCCCACGCACTGAGAGGCAATAGTGCTACTTGCTGCACCGCCGTGTCGCCCTCTTGTGGTTCAATTGTAAAAAAAAAAGCAAAAAAAAAAAAAAAAACTTACGTTAGATAATAACAACAGTACGCCATGATGCCTGCCTGTTTAAATTACAATTAAAGCTGTAACAAAACATAACAGCATGTTTAAAAAAATCAGTTTAGCTTAGCATTTTTCTAAGCAATTGCTGAATTGTGGCTAAACAGAAAGAATTTCATATTGGTTAAATGTGCTGCTCGCCTCCACTCCAGTTGGGGTGCCCTACCTGAAAGTCAGGGTTGGGGTTGGGATATGGCAGCCAAGCAGACCGTGAATTCTCTTGGTACTTAAAGGGGCCATTGAACACCTGGGCAATGGCACTCAGGTTGAAGACACACACTGCAGAAGCCGCAATACTGTTCCTGCACAAGGGAGCACAAAGGAGGAGAAGTCAGTTAAGTATAAAATGTCCTCTCTTCCTTTGTCTTCAAAAGAATGTACAAAAGAGTGTACATTCAACTCTTCAAAAGAACTTTAAAAGGCTCGATCTGTCTACATATCTGTTAAATCACAACCCAAACGCTGTTTTTCATAAATACATGAAACTTGCATTCACTAGTCTGCATATCTGTCAAGAAAATGTATTCTAGCACGATAGTCCACATCAGAAATATTTGGTTGACTTCATTGCCAGTTAGCTAGTTCCACTAGAGAAGGTAAGAATTGGTCTGCATCACAATTATTAAGAATGCTGGAAGATTCGGTTACCTATTTGGAACTACATGGTCACCCCCACTAAATATCGTAATTTACTGGCCTTGTGCTGTGTTTACGGATATCTATGTGTGCTTGCAGTTGCTTGGTACACTGATTCTGTCTCTGTGAGCTTGTGACACAGTTCTCGTCTGAATTTAAAAAAAACATGTAAAAAATAGAAATATTGAGCCACAATGAGAAAAAAATTTTCATTTCATTTCCATGAATGATCTTTTCAAGTTTACTGGTGCAAAGTAATGCATCCAGCAGCACTGGCTATTACAGACACCCCTGCTTCCTCTAACTTTATCTACACAAGATGTAACAGTAGACTTTAGAATTAATACACCGCATAAATTGTGATACACTAGAAGCTTGAAGCGATTAAGTTAACTGAGTGTTGTCCATTCAAGCCATGTGGTTAACGTTGTGAAGCACAAAAACAGAAGTTGGAAGATTAAACTTGTCTAAATACACTAGAAGAAGCAGAGATGGGCACTGCAGTTACAACAGCCAATATTTTGGAGCAGAGCTAATGCTTTAATCTAAGGCGAGCTACTGTAAGATATTTTACTAAAATGAATACTGAAGGGGCAAATGAGAGGTCACTCACACGTTGGTAGTGAAGATGCCGTAGAGGAGCTCCAGCTCAGGAAGGAAGAAGGTTCCCTGCAGTTCGTTGTAGTCAAAAGGGATCTCCCCTGGCCGGGAGCAGTTGAGGCGTGCCTTCATGAAAGTGGTCCAGGTGTCCTCAAGCAGGAAGCGGCCCCCCACATCATTCTTGCACACTCGTGCGGCACGTGAAAAGACTGTTTTACCACAGTCGTGCTCCACAGCATTCTCACGGAAGAAAAAGTAGGTGAAGTTTCCAATGTCATATGATGACACAAAGTTGGGCTCTAATAGGGGAAGTGGAGAGTCATGCAATGAAAAGTGTTAGAGCACGAGCACCTGAAACAACAGCAGATAATGGTTTTCAAAATGGACTTTTCATAAAAATTTTTTAAAAAAGAGTCAATTTAAAATTACATTTAATTTCAGTGATCTATATGCGCTTACTGGATGTCTTTTGAAATGGTATAAAAGCAAGGTTCAGGAGGTGGCTTAGGTTTTGCCAGTTCTGCATTCCGCTATTATGCTGCTTTGTAGAATTTTGTAGATGTGCCGACATTTCAAAGAAATTTAAAAAAAAAAGGAAAAGAGAAGCATCACATTTTTAGTGAAGATGTAATAAAGTGTCAGAGATTTTCCAAAAGTGGAAGCTGGTGACTTGCAAAGATGCTTTCTCAAGGTCAAGTGTATTTGAGTGTACCAAGGTAGTCTGAGAGTGAATTTGATTGCAGACCATTTTAATATGTCATGTTTTCCCAGCCTTTTCGTGAAACCTGAAACACATCACACTATGACACTAAAGCTTTGAAACCGGAAACCTAGAACTTTCTTTTAGAAGTTTCTAAATTGTCCACATAAGTGAGCCCCTGAATAACACCTCCTGTTGCACACTTTTTAATTTGTTGTTCTTTCTTATTAAAAATGAGAAATCAATTGAAGTTTACTCCAAGAGATGGCTGTAATGGTAGTTTACAACTTGCCAGTGCTGTATTTGAAAGTATGGGCCTCCCACTTCCCCCAAAAGACCTGCCCTCACCATTGAGCCACTTTGAGTTGTACTGCGCAGTGCGCAGGGGAGGCAGACCCCCCAGGCTACGGTAAATGGCAGGGTCCCGTCCAGAGAAGTCCATTGCGGTGGCAGCATACAGCTCACCGCTGGAGGTGATGAGGGCAGTTGAGTTGTGCTGGGGGTTATAAGGGCACCGAGCCATGCCACTGATCTGGTCGTGAATTTCAGTGAGGTTGGTCAGCTGCCGACAGTGGGAAAAGACAACATTAGTAGAGCACTGTCCTCTGAATGTGACGGGAATTTCTAACTGGCTTTCTTAGAGTTAAAACAAGGGCATCGCATTTAACCGAAACAGAAAGAATTGCTCATAATTATAGCTACATCTATTATCTACCCATCTATTATCAGTAATCCCATATCTAGTGCAGGGTCGCGGTGGTCTGGAGCCTCTCCCAGAACCATAACGTGTGAAGCAGGGTGAACCTTGGACGGAACAGCAGTCCATCACAGATCAGTCACACACTCATTCACTCACACTCACGGCTAAAAAGCAATTTAGAGCCACTGATACACTTGAAACACGAATTTTGACTGTGGGAGGAAACATGCGCAAACATGGGAAGAGCTTGCAAACTCCACACAGACTGAGACAGGTATGACCCCACAAGCCAGGAGCTGCAAGGCCCCACAATACTTGCCGCACACACTGTGCCACAACCAATTGTGAGAGAAGCAAATATTCACACTCAGCTTCAGGGTTCTCTGCAGTTAGAATAATACGTACTGCTTGTTTTCCATGTTTTAGAGGATGCACGTTTCTGAGCCATGACTTTTTTACTTCGCTGGCACATTCCCACAACTCCTCTCAGGGCAATTTGATTCAGCCCTCGAATGAACTAAATCAAAGGTGACTTCACAGATCTTTCATGAAAAGTAGATGCTGAGGGCTGAAAGGAATGCTCACAGTGACATCTAACTAATACCACACGTGTGAAGACCTATAAGAGAAGGCAAATATAAAAGATTATGCGGAGCCAATGGCACTGCAGAAGTCATACTGGATGTGCCGGTTCATTGATGTTCAGTGAAGCCAAACACTCTGACCCTTTCTAAAAGACTGGCTTTGAGGGATGTCAAATAACCCCCATCTTTGTCGATAAAATGTCATCGGCCCCATTTCATATGAAAACTCCTAATTTTCTGAGACAGACCTACTCGGACTTCATTATTTATATATGTGTATGTTCATCTCTCCAGTGACAGCATGACAGAATGTCACCAGACCCAGTGAAGGTCAGCTTGTTCTTAATTAAAGCTGTTTAAACAGGAGAGAAGGTGGAGAACATGTTAGATTAGCACCAACTTGCAGCAACTCCAAGCAAAGACGCAGCCATCAGACCCGGTACACACCGCAGCTTGGGCTCCCAGTCATTATTTCCCCATTGCAGATCTCTTGTGTGGCCAGTCAAATAAAATTCACCCCTTTGTTTGACAGGGCAGCCAGCTTAAATCTGCTCCTGAAAGGCAGACAATTTTCCTCTGGAGACGGGGAAACAGTAGCCTCTGCGGCTCAAATCTGTTCCGCTTGCGAGGCCAGTTTACCGTAGATTGTGTTTGGACTCAATAACGTGTGCTGAATGCCTGGCACGCGCTGCACTTCTATGCTGGCTAAAGGTCATGATGGGCAACACACTGGTCATTTTGGCTCTGAGACTATTTTAGACATTCAGACTGGATGAACCCTACGTGCACTCATTGAAGGGTGCTGCAAAATGCGAAAGACCTACATTGACGAAGCTCCTTTGGACTAACGGAGCCATTGGGCGCTCACAGATGAGCCTGAAGCACATATCCTGCATGTTAAAGAGAAGCTGAAAGGTCTGCTTACAAAGAGGCACACAGCTGCACTTGCACAATACACTGGGTGGCTTTACAGCCTCTATGCCCTTTCCTTTAAGGAGCCTGCTTTATTACCCATAACAGCAACATATGCGAGGTTACGTTATTTGTCCGGGTATCCGCTTCCTTTTACACCCACTGATGCTATTGGTGCACAGTGCTCTCAGCCAGCGCGCTGTAAATGCCACTGTCATTCCTTTTACTTGTATCGCTAACCGTGCCAATCACAAGAACTCTGTAAAGAGGCTCCCTGTCATCACCGAGGTATCAGCCCGATTTGCCTTGTGGGTCCTCGTATATCCCCCTTCTGCAAAATATTGCCAAGTAACGCAACGGAAAAAATCTCATTGTACCTGCTCTACAATTTTACTGATAGAGACACTGTAATATCATACCCCTTCAACATGCCACTCATAAAAGGATAAAAGGGAAAAAACACTTTTTGCACTTTTTTTTTCCTAAGAGAAAAAAAGCATTTTTTATTCAGTTCAAGTGCTAGAGAAATTGTTACATTTGACTGGAAATGTTACGGTCAAAGGGAAATCAAAACGGCGGCTGTTACCGTGCGATTGGTGCAAATCGGGGTGAACGCGTTGGTCCCGCAGGTGAAGAGCCGGTCTCCGCTAACAAGCAGCACACGGATATAGTTCTGGCACTCCTCCTGCGAGGGGGAAAAACACAAACAAGAGCGTGTGTCACGCTGCACTGGGGGGGTCGGACCTAAGTCAGCCTGGAGGACTGGAGGATGACACGCCACATATTGCTGCGTTAAAGCGAAAGGTCAAGCTCATCAACACCCTTCAAAGAGCGGCAGTAGTCGGTGACTTGAAGGCTAATCCTCTGCTGTGACAGCCTCGATGTTCACCCTCAGCCAGCAAACAGCAGGCATCTGTTTGCTTCTATTTTAACCTCCAAATTGCCGCACACTGGGATTAAGTTGGCCCGACCACAGCTTCTCATTTATGTGGTAGTAAATTGTCTGCATTGCCAGCTCTCGTCGGGCAGCTTCTCGCTGCACAGACAGACAGTCGGGGCGTCACATGCAGAGGCAACCGGCAATGAAGCATTTTAATTTGGTCACACACTCACGTTTTCCCCACATGGCTTGTCTGAAAGTTTAGAGCGCCTATAAATCACACTATGCCACACACTAGGGTATTACTACAGTAAAGACATGTGCTGCCACGTTCTCACTTGGTGGTCGTAAAGGACATGCACACAAAGGGTGTCTTCGACACCCCCAGCGGGATGCCAAGGGTCATGTAACCAGATCCCCATTTTGTACATAGTTTGAGTGGGTGCTTTATTTAAATGTGTCCTGTATCACTGCAACACTCATGCTATAAGTGTTGCGTGTTTGTTCCTCATATAAATAGTCTAACAAGAGTGCTATACCGCAACTCGCAATGAAAAACCACACAGACGTTTAAGATTCTCGGCTTAATACAAGTTGCTGCCCTCCACCGCTCGAATCTACAGACGAACCATTCCGGGGGATTTAATCTTATTCGGCCAATGCGGCCTTTCCCTTTTTTAACTCTGAAAAATAACCAACAATTTGTCACGTTTTGTAGCCTTTTATCACTGCTGGGTGTATTCATTGGGTGGAAAGTGCACTACTTGATTTTAAAAGAGTGAAAAAGGCAACCCACAAACAGTAGAACACACACACACACACACACACACACACACACACACACGCACGCACGCACGCATACACGCACAAACATCGCAGTTTAGCCGCTTATATCTGCTATGTTATATCGCTCCTCATACAGTGTAATTTTGCAGTTGGGAAAACACAGAAATGTCAACATATGATAATGAGAAATAGCTTACAAGAAGTCATCACAAACTACTGGACACAGGATCTTACTTTGCAACTGAAAGACGAAGCTCCCTGTGGATTGTGGGCTAGTCGTGACAACGCCTGAGGGAGTAAAAACATACTGCATGGGAGGCACCCTGGGTTTAGGGCAAGAGGTTCAACCAGGGGTGAGGCTGTGAACTAAGGCAAGAACTAAGCATTGCAGATTGCCACCCTCTTCATGACCCTTCAACTGTAGGCCTGCGTCTCTCATTGGCAGGCAAACTGAATGCAAACATACCGCGCGCTTGCTAATAATCCAGTATGGGCAGATCCAAGGAAAATGCCCAGGAGGGATGGACTACAAAGGCAAAGTGGGGGCAAGAGGTCAGGCATGCAGTGGCATGTCATACACACTAGATACTGGTTAGTCCATCCCAGTGAATCACAGCAAACACAGGACCTTCAGCTTGTTACACAAAAACTAGTGAATAAGCAGTGCAACATGTCTAAGTTTCCCAAGGAACGAACTGCAGGCTCCACTTGGAAGAGTAATAACCACGACACCACATGTTTCAAAGCATCTAAGGAGATGACCTTGTGACTGGATTGTGGCCGGCTGAAGTCCCCCTCCTCACTGCTCAAGGGTACCACACCAGCAGGGTAATTATGGCAAATTCCTCCAGAAAAATGTACCCAAAATGTACGCTGCCTAGCACAAAACTGTCAACAAACCACTTTCTCCATTAGCTTTGGACAAAGACGTTAGCAAACGTAACACAACTGAAATAAACAAGAAAATAAGCTCGTCCTTTATTATTAGACTTTTACACACGGCAAACCTTCTTCTACAAACAGGGAATATTAAATCAGCAATCTACTGACTTCAGTATCACCAGCACATCATAAACTCGGACAGAATACACTCCTGTATCGGCAGTCTTTAACTGACGTTATCTTCGGCTGCTGGGCGGGCAGCAGTCCAGCAAAAGGACACATCAATGGCATAATTTATTTGTGCACTAATTAAGTTAGACGAGAGGAAGAATGCATGCAAATGAATCTTTGCAAACGCATGTTTGAAAGGTGGGTTTCTACAGCACACCTGGGCCGTGACAGCTTTTAGGTGCAACGGCGCAGTAGCGAACAAGGCCTAGGATTCTGCTCGGAAAATAACAATGCAGAATTTGACAGCGATCCAGCAGTCCAGGAACATGGCGATGTCATTCCTTTCATTACTTTAAAGTGCAACGGCATATTGTTTTTATTATTCTTGTTAATTTTTTTTTTTAAAGGAGAGTATAGGTCAGAGGGGTGTTCGCTGCATATGGGGATGTGCGATTGTGTTCCGTCTTCAAGGGGCAAGTTTGCTTACTCACCTCCGACTTCCCGCGACTGAAACAGGCTCCCTTTGTGAATTCATCACACGGCCATTCAGCTTCCTGTTGGTGGGGTGGGGGGGGTGGGGGGGCACAAACAACCAATAAATATTCACGGTTTGGCAAATAGGATGCGACACTGCCATAGATGTTTGTTATAACCTTATAAAAAGACAGTAATTGGCCTGAAATAAATCCTGCATGTAAAAATTATTGCATCACAGTAAATTGAAAGCGAATATGCACTGGGTCCCTGTAAATACTGTGACTTACAATCCGTTCAAACAAATTAACATGCAGATCTAGTGCTTTAAAACAGATTTAAAACCTTCTACCATAGATTTATTGTTATTATTGTAGTTGTTGAGCATTTCGGCTTTGAGAAGGAATGAATAAAATGATAAAACCTAATGTGTCTCCTCTAAATGGGAACCTCGGAGTTTCTGTATTTCTCAGCCAAGTTTCTTGCATTAATCTAGGTTTTCATTTACATGACCTTTGATATCTTCCATGCTGCAAACAATACATTAATGTTTGTTCAAACGTACCCCTAATATCATATCCCCTTTAAAAAGACACATTTATAGAAGTTGTGCTAAATACGTGTGCTTATGTGCCAATATCGTCTTCCAAAGAAACATAAAAATAAGATAATGGCCTATAAGAGGCCAATAATCTGAACATTAAATATCCAAGTACTCAATAGCCAATGTCGCTTTTGTCAAAATAAAGTACAGTACTCATATTTCAGAAGCAAAGCAACCCTCAGCAGAATATACAAATTATTGTATATTGTATCATTATTATGATGAAAATCACTATATGGCGAATACATCAATCCCTGCCACAGAAAACATCCTATATCTGTGTATAAATGGATGTTATGCTTTTTTGTGCAGGTATGAAAAATGATTCTTTGCACCTCAGTAAGATGGATTCTACTTTGTTTTCTCCGTGAGGTATAAAGCCGAATTATAATTCAATAGTTGCATTATCTCTCCAAACGACGCAGGATTATCTGGCTCAGTCAGGTCAGTATGAAATATTATGATGTACAGGGGAAAAATACTTTGGAGCCAGAAACCCAAAGCAGGTTTAACTGTACTGGCCCAGTTATGAGCCTTTTTTCCATGAGGCTTGGGTGAGTTTGACACATTCACTTCACAATGACATGCACGTACAATACCAGTCAAAAGTTTGACTACACTTGCATGTATACTCACACTTTACAGTACATGGCTGTAACGCTAACATTCCACATCGTACTCAAATATTTTAAGCGCTACTGTGTGTCTCTGGAGTTTCTGTGATTTTTACAGGTGAATTCTTACATTCCTACAAAAAATGTTTTCGGGCAAGCAAAAATTCAGAACTTCTCTCTACCTTATATGCCTCTGGTATGTTGTACGGCATTACAGCAGAACGGGCGACCCTGCTAGCTGCGGTCCCGGGGGTGCGCTGGTTTTCGTTCCAGCCGAGCTCTTAATTGCTTAGTCTCATTTGGGATTGATGAACACCTCGCACAATGCAAATCACGCCAGAGCAAATGTGACGGCTGAGAGCTTTCGCTCATTTTTCAGTCGCACTAAACCAGTCTAGCTTTCAACAAACGTACACGTGTATTTGTGCCAATAAAAATGTCCCTTGCATTCATTAAATTAACAGAGAATAAATCAATAGTTTTTAATTTAGATTTATGAATCCTTTAGTACATACATTTTTTCCAGGGTTAAGACCATTTATTGATCAACTGAAGTTATTATTATCAATATTAATTTATGGAGGGGGACTAAATTTTTAACTAACATCTTTAATAATGTCCTTATTAAAGGATAGTTATTTGTTGACAGGAACTTGGTTTAACACACAAAAAAATCAAGTTTTCAAATTAAACATTAAACTGAACTTGGCCATGGTTTCAATGTGTACACATGTCTTTTTTTGCTGGGGAACAAGGTCCACCCATCCATCTAACCATACAGCTCAGCCAAAGCTGAACATATGCTAATTCTGCAGAAAGGAGAATATCACACCTTCCAGCCAAGAAGGACGAATATTGCCAGCAACTGACTGAAATGTTTAAGACCTATAAGCTTTTAAAAAAAAAAAAAATCATGCAAACTATGACAAACCAAATAGCTTAATAGCTGAAGAGTGGAGCTGCTGCTTACCTGCATTATATTTCTGTTTTTTTGGTCAATTCAGTATTTTATCTAATATCTATTTACCTATTTATTTACCACTCAATTTGTCTGTGTATTTTTGTGTTGTGTCTGGGTCTTTTTTGTGCTTTTCTGTTTAGTGTGTTGTGCAACATGATCCAGGAGAAACTATATTTTGTTCTCTCGTATATTTGTATATAAGTGCACAAGGACAATAAAGTGAAGCTTGAACCTTAAGTATATTTCTCCTTTCTCTCAAGTTTATTTCAAAGGCAAGCAGAAGAGGTCCCTTTGGAGGGAACTGTTTCACTAACAGGCTTGATGTTCAGCCTGTGATTTAAGGATCAGCATGTTGGGAATATTTTTAAGCCACATAGGAATACTATGTGCTGCCATGTGGTAGCAGGGAATCTCATATGTGATATAAATTTATGGCAATAAAAATAATTTTACTTTTAGTAAAACAGACAAACAGGTTTGAGTGACTGGTTCCAAGAGGAGCTGAATGTATCAAAATTCCTTTTGTGAAGGAGGGAATGTCCACTGCCAGGCATTCTTCAGCGCTGGCTGTCTGGAAGTCCCAGTGGCAGGACAAACAAGAATGCCATCGACACATTCCTTACTGACACACTGACAGTGCAGTCGTTGTCCGCAAAAGGGGAAGCGGTGCAGCAATGCAGGCAGTGGGCAGCATAAACCAAAAAAAAAAATCACAATGCTTTTCAGCCGGAGGCTGACAATTCAGCTTGGCAAAACACAAACATCTTAGAATTGCTCGTCCTCGCTGTTCAACCAACAAAGAAATGATTTATGAACCGCCCTTTTATCCAAACACACAGCATTGGCATGCAAAAAACCCAAGTTTCTCACAGCTTTGATATGAAGGCAGGAACTTTCTTATTGCAAATCCATAATATATACAGCAGGGGATATTTTTGTCAGCATTTATAACGTTAATATTATTTTTGTTAAGCACTTTTAATGTCAGTTTATAACAATCCACATAAAAATTATTTGTATTAATGAATAATAATGTTTCACCACCAGTCGCTTAGCCACACACAAAGAGACTGTAGAAATAAAAAAGCCTGCACTGGATGACTAACACGGTCCCTCACAGTTTGACTAATGTGACTAGAATCTGTGGCTTGACACAAGAGGGGCAGCAAGAGGGAAAAAGGCCTCCTTCAACAGGGGCTTCGTATATCTACATGTTAAACACGGTATCAGTGTTGGATCGGAATGAGAAGGTTTCCATTACATGCGTTTTGCAAAAATACCCTGACTTTCAGTGGTTGGAATGTTTTTACTGCTTGAGATGTGACTCTGTGTAAATAGATACACGTATGTAGGGATATGTACGTGTATGTGTACTTGCGTACATACGAGAAGTTGATATATGTGCAGACATGTTCTCTTTTCCGTCTCAATACATGTGTCAGTTGCAGTTAATGCATTCCGCTACATACGGTTTTTGGAATCATCCATTTTATCCTGCTGAAATGTCAAACAATGGCCACACTATCATCCGTGTGAACAGCTGTCCTGCTGTCCTATCAGTCAGTTTAATGATTGGGGTTTTTGTCCAGTTCTTATGAATATTCATCTAGCATGTGACCTGGAGTGTTATTTAATTCTATGTTCTACCAACGTCTATAAACGTTGATGAAGGCCTGCGGCCAAAACATAACTTTGTCACATCTTCCACACTATAATAAATGCATACAGCAGCAACTAAAAGTGCTGTATTTTGACTGCTTTTGTTCTTGGAGGACCCAGCACCTGTTGAACTATTTTTTTCCTTCTTTCTGGTTTCCATTTACGGAGAGCATGTATAACGGTTTCTAACCTCAATTAAACAGGGCATTTACATTTGGGAGGAGGCTGACAGCGATGAACTGGATTTTGCACCACTGCAGCAGGCCAGGGAGGAGGTTTTCGCTGGACTGCAAGGCCACAATTCCACTGCTGCCCATAGCGCTTTTTGTGCCCCCCTTACCGTCCATTTTTCACCTCCCATGCATATAAATGAGATGGTTATTCCACACGATTCAATTAGCGGGATCTCAGGAATTAGGGGAAGTGTTCTGCTGTCCTCCGATTAGCTCACGGTAATTGTTTCCCTGCTGGTGTGTAACAGTGCAATGGAAACAACTGAGAGGCACTGAAGGCCACAGGAAGCTGCAGGCTGCATGCTATAACAATTTTTCCCCATATCACACAGAAAAAAAAAAGAATAAAGTATCCGAAAGTCTATTCCCATTCCTTTTTTTTCACAAAAACAATACAAAAGAAAATATTAACTAATAATTTTGAATATAATTTCACTCTCTGAGAAAGCAAATCCCTGTACTGATTTTTTTTTCTGATATTTAATCAGGTTTTTCATCCAGACACTCATAATATAAGAATACGCATCAAACTGCTGCGAGAGCCAGTGCAGCACCCAAGTGGCAACCACCTGCCCCTACAACTCTAGACCTGACAAAAGTCCTCTGCTAGGACCCTTGGACCCATCCCCCACCAGGGATAATACCCGCAGGGCAAATAAGCCCAAAGCAAAATGGTAAGCGTGAGCTGGGAGACTCAGATTAAATGTCCAACCACAAACGTGATAACCAGGCATGAAGTGAATGAAAGCATAAATCCTACCCTGTATATGCGTGTGCGTGTGTGTGTGTGTGCGCGCGTGCGCACGTGCATGCATGTGTATAAAATTGCTTCCTCATCCAGAGAGAGCACCACACCACGCTGCCCATGCATCGTAAGCTGAAAAGGTTGGTGGTGATGCCTCACTGAGTCCGCAGACACAGGGGACTAAGGTGAGGTGTGGTAGGGGCAGGGAGGAGAGCAGACCGGTGGAGCCTGTTACAGCAAGAGGGCCCCAAAGGGCCCCTGGTTGACAAGTAGCGCTGGAGCAACACCATAGCAATCCATCTGTTTCATGCTGGGCCGGTGGGGCGTGTGTGCTGGGCCTGAGCCGCTTTGCAATGGGCTCCGACACCTCAGCACCAGCAGCCGGCTGCCACTGCCAAGGAGAAAATTGGTTTTCGACACCTCTCATTTTTGCTTAGCGCTCATTTAATTGGATAACAGAAGGCCAATATATCATTTGATTCCTCGCAGTGATTTTGATCTCTGGGTGCAACTATTGCTGTAGATGACATACAAAGCAGCAGAGTAAAACACCTAATTAAATGCTAATTCGGACATTCGATCCTGATCACAGTTCCCAATCGTGGCTCAGCCCTGAACACGCAGGGCATTTCTTGATACTTCTCTGTTCGACGCAAATGTTGGCCTCAAACGGAATTAGAGGAGCGACACTTCTCCTCAACTTTGTTTACTTAGCATTCTGAAACAGCAGACTGTCAATTTCTGACTACAGATTTCCCCATCGAAACCCAATGCAGGTGTGATATGCCGGAGACAGCCATGACAGCCTTCCAGGCAGAGCGTGACAGACCCATAACAGTTATATCCACATATCCCTTCAATCATATGCAATGCGAGGTAATATGAAGTGGAAACATGCTGAGGATTCACTGTTGTGCTGAAAAAAGGTGAGGGGTGGGTTGGGTCCAACACCCAGACAGAGGTCATCCACAGCACCATGTGCTCCAGACATGTACAGTCCATTCGTTGGAGTTCTAAGTCCAAGCGAGCCCAGGCCAGTCCAGGTATTAGGGTATGACTCTCTCCCATGTCTTGCCACAGAACACTGAGCAGGGCTTCACTTTAACGTGTCTGATCGTCCTGGAGAGGTAATTTGCCTAAATTAAACGTAGTCAGAGAGGCTGAATCATTCTGATACTTGTCGGATGAGTTGGGGGAGAATAAATCAAGGTAAAAACACTAAGAAGTTCAATGCAGAGCAATTCTGCTATTTAATTTCATAACAGTTTTCTCTACAGAAAGCATTTCAATTGTATGAAATTAGAACTGACATTAAAACTGACGTGAGGTACTTTTGTACCCCAACGTTTGCGGAAATTGGTTGAGGGTTTTGGGATCAGACTGAGAACACATTATTATTTTTTCGCGCTTAAAATAAAGGAATATAGGCTCCCCCTATCTGAACATCCGTGATCCAACACATTTTCAGGAATGAATTAGATTTAAATAACAAGGGAGAGCTGTATATTCTTTTAATTCCCCCATGAATTTTTTCTGTGATTGACAGTGATTTTATTTTATAAAAAAAGTAATGCATTTTTTTATCTGAATAGCCTCAATATCTTTTTGGTTGTCTATTTGAATTAAGATTTTATTGCATCCAAAAGTGTAACTGGTAGAAATGCAAACAATAAATGTGCGTTGAGTTTCTGCTCAATAAAAGACATTTTAAACCTAGACTTTTACTTGTTTTGACTTTCTGATATGTCCAAAAACTGGACAGGGGCAAAATTTGATGGGACAGTTAAAATGTAAAAAATAAAGACAAAAGACAAAAATAAAATGACCGATATGACAGAAAATGACAGATAAAATGTAAAGTGTACCTGCTGGCACTCAAACACAAAAAAGTCATTACCTGACCTGACAGCTTCACTAGGTAACCTGCTACAGTATCATACTCTTTATCCACATATTTCTTATTGGCTGCTCACCCTCATTTTTGGGGAAGATGGCAAAAGAAAGGGATGTGTTTGACAAAGGTGGTATTAAATGCCTGAATTAAACTTGGCTGTCAGCTGCAGGCTGGGCTGTACTGGAATTTCAGGAATACTCTGTCACTGTCCATCATCTGAACTGCTAACCAGCAGCTCTGCTCTGCTGCTCGGGCATATTCACACCACACGCCTCCCTCCCTGCTTTTGATTCAACACAGTCTGAGTCATCCTAAAACTGTCTCTTACCTTGCCAGACTTAAGAAGTACTGCTAATCTTTGGCAACTTTCAGTCATATTTCTAAAATGATGAAAAGCTATGAAAATGAGTTTCCTTTAGCGGCCCTGAAGCTGAGCAGTTTGTTGGAAATTTTCCTTAACATGGTTAACAGTACTGGTCATTTGAGTGGAAGTCACACGGTGACATATAACACTTTCTTACGATCATACTGTGTTTTAGGAATGAGTTGAGCTTTTTATTTGAGGGGCAGCAGCTGGTTAATGGTTAGGGGCTTCACCTTGCCAATGTATCTTTACTGTAATGCAATATGACCGTGATAAATAATGAAATTGTACACACTTGTATTACTATCTATCTATCTGTCTGTCTATCTATCTATCTATCTATTCATTCATTCATTCATTTAGCTGACACTTTTGTCTTTGGCTACTTACATTCAAGATTATTTCGAAAATATTACAGCAGGATTGACATTCAAACTGTTAACCTGCAGATTATAACAGCTGTATCCTCTGTACAAGCTGCTGTTAAGACAACTTAGATGACTGTCCACAGGACTTCTAAAAGAATTATTATTCTCATTTATAACTTTATTCTCACTCTCATTTGCTTCTTCCTAAGGAGCCCTACTTCAGGTAAATCGATATTGTTAAAGCATAACCATTTTGATATCCATGCTGATGTTTCGGTTTAAGTGTTTTCAGTGTTCACCACCAGAAACTGTGTTCTCCCAGGAGGCACCTTGACAAAAAAGAGCTAATAGAATTAATCAGACACCGAGGTAAAATGTCAACCAAATGCTCTCTATATTGAAAAATTCTAGCCATGTTTATATTTTTGATTTGCCTTCAGAAAACAATGCTTAAATAACTTTACAGTTATGAATCAGGAATGAAAAAAGCAAAATCCCAATTACCAGAAGAGAAACATTTTAATATTTTTGTGCTTTGCTTCTGAAAAGAGAGGCTGAAAACCAAATTATTGAAAAATGTTTTATAAATGCAGGACTATAACAGCCCCCTCCTCCACATCCTCCAACAAACAGTGAGTGAGTTCAGCAGTTCCATTTATTCCCCGAGTATGGCTTTCAATGCGTCTGAGCTGAGAGTGTGTCTGGCTGACAAGAACCCACTGCAGGGTTTTGATGATGCCACTTGAGCCATTCTAGGTGGGGTCAGATTTCAAGGCTCACAAAGCTGCCGCTGAGCTGCAGACCCTTTATATACTCAAGAACTAGCTTTGTTGAGCATTAAACTGATTTTTTTTTACTCAAATAAGTACATTTAGCTGTAAAAAAATGTATTGAAGGCCTCACAAATACAATTTTTGATATTGATAAAAAGGTAACTTATTAATAGCTAATTTAACATGATAAATTATGAACTGAAAAAATAAGGCTATTAAACATTAGTACAAGTATCAGTTATCGACCACAAAATAGAAATTAGCTAATGAAATTCAAGGTACATAAATGGGCAACACAACAGCAGCTGGCATTGTACTGGTGAAGGACACAGATTTGTAACACCAAGGATGCAGGCTTAAGTCCCTGGAGTGCCACTGCTGTATTATCTTGCTGTTGGCACATAACCCAAATTGCTCCATTAAATGGGCTCAAATTGTAAGCTGCTCTGTATGGAAGTGCTGGCAAAAAAATTAAATACTAATAATTTTAACATCTGCTGCCACAGTTATTACTAGACCTAAAACTGCTTCGGTTTCTGTTTCAAATGTCTGTGAAGAGCCAAAAAAGGTCATTACTTTTTAATTTTTTAAAAAATCTTTATTACCTTCTGATAAATAACTGTGATTATTAGAACTCAAGTTCCACTTAGTGTTCAAAAACACCAGCAATGGCTTTCAGGTAAGACCATGACAGCATCGTGCTTGGACTGAGAAGCTTGTAGCCATGGACATACTGACAAAGTTAAATATGTGAATATTTCAGTTTCAGTTCAATTTACAAACAACTGGTTTATGATCAGTATTCTGACATGGAATAGCCAGTGGCTAAATTTGTTGCAGATTTTAATTATTGAGTGTTGGAATGTTTTCGCTGACTTTATGAGGGTTTTGCTCCCACAGTCCAAAGAGATGTTTCAGATATTCTAAACTGCTCTGATTTAGTAATTGTGAGTTTTAGTGCCTAGTAATATGCCTCATGTTCAGTGCTTTTCAAGGTAGGCTCTAAACCTCACCAGCCCTGAGTTATATATGGGCTTTCTAAAAATGGGTGCCTGATGTTATTTGTCTACCTTGGTAAGATTGTACCAAATCTGCATGTAGGAATGAGCCATAATTTCTAAAATGTGAAAAGTTCACAGAGATATATCAATAAAGATCCAATACGAATAATTGCTGTCAAAACGTGGTTATAGGAGGATTACTTTTGTAAATGCAAAATATTTCTTTTTAATTTTTAGAAAATGGTCTTGAACTTAGAACACATCATACATGTATCCATCTATCCCATCTGTCATGATCATTAAGCACTTTATCCTGGTCAAGGTCACTGTGGTACGGACCCTATCCCAGAATCATTGGGCACCAAATCCGCATTGGTAGTTAAACGCTATTGAGCCAAATCCATAAAGCTGTAAAATCAAATCTTAAGTGATTTTGTTAAGGGGTAAAATTGCCCATACAGGCTTTGCAGCTGCTTCAGTAACAAAGTCAAAAGCAGTTGAAGCTGTCGCAAAGGTAATACTTAGACTAGTTACAAGACAGAAATTGTAGCTCCTTACAAGAGAAGCTAAAGTGCGGAAAAGTGCATACGGTACATCCAAGATCTCTTGTTTATCCATAAAGGTAGACTGAAAAATTGATCAGCAGAGTACAAGTGAACAAACCGCAACTCGACATTACTTGGTCAACCCAATTCTTCCCCAAAGAAAACAAATAAATACAGAAGATGAATCTAGGTTCTAAAATCCTCTGATGTTAAAGTGTCGATAAAGATGTCTTAAGCGCTGCAAAATTTAAATTTAATCTCCCTTGCTTTCTGCATTCTGTCTTTCCATGTGACATTTTTCCTTTCTCCATGTCTAACCACCTGAGATTTGTCATACAGCCCTGGAGATAAAAGCAAACTGGTCACAAAAACCAAAAGCTCTGCTGATCCAACAGGGACATCACTATGGCAGTTTGCTAGACCCGGGTCATTGATGGACCACTGCAGCCTGGAGCGGCACAAAGGGCACCATGTGAAACCTGAAGGACACATGGATAACGCCAAGCAGACCAAAGTGCGTGAAGGCCAGCTCATCCTTCAGGTACGTCCCAGCTGCAGCTTTGAGTTAACAGAGGTTTTGTGGGATTGTGTGGAGAGTTGTTCATGAGGGAGCTTTCAGCACCAAACAAATACACCAATTAAACATGAGGGATGAAATACTGTGTGACAGTTGGTGGACAAAGTGGAACGGTGTCACATTCTACCACATTCATTGCAGCTCCTGGCATCTATCTGTATGAAGTGATTCACTGACATGCTAATTTACTTCCTCTAGGATTTTCCATCTCTTTGTCCATTGACTTATTTACTTAATATACATAGAAAGAGGTTAGCAAGAGTTGTTCTTGTGTATCTATTTACTGATGAACCTAAAATTTCTTGGTTCTGTCCACCTTTAGGAAAAGTACTATTAATAATATTTATTTACTAGGTGTACACACACAAAATCAGTATAGTGACAGTTTTTCCAGGATAACCCAGATTACCTGTTGCCCTCCAAATGCTATGCAACTTGAGGCATTTGGAGTCGTGGTTGGTGCAGGAATTTTTATGACTAAATGCCCTTCCTCACCATTCACCTGCACTAGGGACAGGCACTGGAGAGTCAGTTGCTGGTTAGTCTCACACACACTGTGGACAATTTAAAACGACAAATTACCCTGAATTGCCTGTCTTTGGAATGTGAGGGGAAGGTGGAGAACCTGGAGGAAACCCACAGAGACACAGGGGAAAATACAGACTCCACGCAGTCTAAGTTGGATTTGAAACTCAAACAGCCCAGGCACTGTGCCTCAGCTCACTACGCACCGCACCACTATGCAACCCTATTTTTCCAGCATTTGTAATTTCATGAAAACAAGCCAAAGATCAAAGACTACATGTTTTTTTTAAGTGCAAAAATGGACATTCTTGCTTTGGAAACTGAGGGAGGTGAACTTTTTAAAAAGACTGATAATATTTGGAGTCCCTCAAATTACAGGACACATTTTAAAAGTCAGTGCATTGTTTTCTATGTATTATTCCATCTTTATTGTGTCATGCATGACAAAACAGCAAAAGGGATAATGGTGGACTCAGGTGTGCAGTTTAGTTGTGCACAATGATGAATGACAGACTACGCTATTGAGAAAATAAGCTGATGAACTGGTGTTCCATGTTCATAAGCAAGTATGGGTTCTGAAAAACAGGTTACATACAGCTTGGAGACCCCTCAAACATATGTTCCCTGAACCTACTAAATATCCATCAAACCATCCATTATCATTAACAACTCCATCCTGGTCAGGGCCACCACTGTCTGTAGGCTAAATATGAACTGCTTCCTTAGTAATACAGATGAAAGTACAGAGTTAGGCCAGCCAGAGATGTATACTTGTATCAAGCACATGTTGACCCTCCAGTTACCAGCTTTCTAGTTAATTTCTAGGGCTTGAAGATGTATTGCAGCTGCTGCCCATTTGCTTAGTAGTTAGCTGACTAGGTACCTAGTCTTTTTCCTCAGTTTAATATACTCTCTATTGCTTATTGCTCCAAATTGTGCCTGAACCCTCTTGGCTTATTCCATCACACATGGTCTAAGCTTCACACCAGACTGGAGCACAGTGATATCATTCACATACCTGGATCAGGGAAAGGTCCTCCAAGTTCAGCCTGAAGAGGTGGTTTCTGCAGAGAAAGGGACAAGTAACAGATGTGATTGTCCTCAAGTCTCTTAATGAACAGATGCAGAACAGTGTTACAAGTAGAAAAACACGTGGGAAGGAATGAGCCCCACAACCTGGAGAATTAATCCATTGTATTTTTACTAAGAACAATATAAATCAATCACAGATAGGAATATAAATTATGCATTGCTATTCAAAACCTACTACAGAAACTAAGTCATCAAGATATCATATTAAGTTTACCTTAAGTGATATTTCACTTTTGCAATAACAAAATAATACTGCATATGTAAATACTGCTTATGTAAAAATAAGACTGCAATGCCAGGTTCATGTGAAGCTGGAAATGCCCTCCAAAGCAGCAAACCCTTCAAGCCAAACCATCTGGGAATGTAATCTTTCCTGAATGTCCTATAGAGGATGACACTGTCTCTCCCTCACACACACGAGCCATCGGACATCTTCAAAGGGACAAGAGGAACAGGGAGCCAGTTCAGTTGAAGGTAGCCTTGTAAAAACATGGTGAGCCACCCAAAGGTTTTTTGAACCGTCAGCAGAATCCTTTTACCCCTGTCACAATGACTTTCACAGATGGACACATTTGTAGTGCAGGGAGAGAGATAGAAAGAAGGAAAGGAAGGGTTTGAGGGGGAATAAATAGCAGAATGCACACATGGGAGGGCTGAGCTACTAACCCAAAGTACGTTTAGGTCCCATAGTATTTAGTGGTTTGAGACGTGGTGGCATGAACCCAGTGTACGACGTGTCTTTAATAAGTCACCCTTTGGCCTTGGCTGGCACTTCTTGTTAGTGCTGAGATCGAGAAGAGTCTCCATTTCCCATTTATCATTGTTCAGTACCCACAGACTATCATCTGTGATGGTCCAAACCTTAAATGCTAGACGAAAGCCTTAATGTAAAGGGCCTAGGATCCACTGGTCAGGAAGTGCCGAGCTGGTTACAGGATAAAAAAGAATCCTGGACTCACCATAGCACTTTGATGACTATAATATACAGCAGTGGGTGTCAGTAGCATTTTTGACATAGTAGGTGGGAATTTCTTCAGGCAGTACAAGAGATTTGCCAACAGTGATGTGTGAATATGTGTACAATATTACTGAATGTCCCCTGGTAATGTTAAATGTCTATGTCTTTAGACCATGAAAATTTATTATATGATAAAATTCAATGGGGATGTTGTCATTCAGACAAGCGTGATGTGGGTGATGTTAGAAGTCCAAAAGAACCTGCTTTGATAGGTAAAACTTTAAGGAATTTTTTAATGAAGCTTCTTGTTATGCAATACAACCCTTCTTCTAGCATCCAAACCAAATTTGTTCTGAAACTCTGTTTTTAATGTTTGAGACCAGGTACAGCAGAAGTTATTCCTATTATGCATTTTTGCAAAAAATTCAATATATTCCCAGGTCACTGCAATTTTACATAAAAAAACGGACTCAAAATATACAAGATCATTTGTTACAATATACCATATTATTATTCTTACATTGTAAAGAATGTCCTATTCAAAACAGTTGCCCCATCAAGCAATTTTACAAGGTACTACTACCGATGTACTTTAGGGGTGTAGTAGTGTGCTATGGATATTCTGCCAGCACAATGCAAGTTTCATGACAATTTTCAGTTACATGGAAACAGCACAAAAAAACAAATTTGAACAGCTTATGCATTTAATCTTTAAGAGGTGAAAATAATTTAAATGGAATGTCAAAAAGAAAAAAGGGAAAGCACAACAGAGCAAACCACAATCAGTTTATTGTGGTTAAAGTGAGAACTACAATGTATCATGCTAGAAAATATGTAGGAAAACTGGTTCTATAGCAGGTTGGTTTTACAGAACACTGTAGACTGTAGACTAGTAGGCTGGTTTTATAGTACATTATGATTACTGTTAATTCAAATTTAGCTATCACCTTCTTCCAAAATAAATTGTCATGCTAAAAAGTGTTCACTAAGCTAGGTACACTTATTTACCTGTCCACAAAACAGAGCAATTTATACTTGGAGGAAACACACATGAACAAAAAGAGAACATGTAGCCCTTACCGACTGAGCCGGATTCTGACCCATGGCCAAATGCTCAGCCCAGGAGTTCTGAGACCCTAGTGGTAGCAACTGCACCATTATGGCACACTAAAGGTTATCACCTTCTTCAAAATTGACACAAAGTTATAGCTTTGTTTCTCTCGCCATGTGTGACATGCTTCACCATCCAAAATAAGGATGTACACAGGAGGACACAGTGCCAAATTTAATAGAAACACTAACTGAGACAGCACCAATTCCTAGCATCCATAGGAAGTATGCAAAGCAAACGCTAGTACCCCATCTGAGCAGGAGGTTCATTTGGTCCG
The DNA here is from genome assembly GCA_900497675.1 of Arapaima gigas. Lineage (NCBI taxonomy): Eukaryota > Metazoa > Chordata > Actinopteri > Osteoglossiformes > Osteoglossidae > Arapaima > Arapaima gigas. Next base: position 2,220,833 of record UFQX01000026.1, read on the forward strand.
TATGGCTAAACATGTTTCACGCAGGATATGGCGTCATTGCAATACCCATGAATATATTCACTTTATCAAGGTAAGTAAAATACATCAGTGACGTTCAAATAAATGAATGTTTGTATAATGACAGGCTGTCTTAGGTGATGGGTACAAAAATAAATGAACAATCACTGTTAGATATAAATAACTGTATACAGTGATGTGATCAGCCTTAATTTAAGCATCTAGAAATACAGTATGAATTCACCCCCTTGTTACCTGAGTGGAAATTGGCGTTTATGGTATAAATCCTGTAAAATCGCATACATTCATACATAGAGGCAGAGCACAAATTACCGTCAAGGAGTTCCCATCCAAACTTGATCCAGGCTGCTTCTTACTCAGCAACAGTAAATATTACCCAACATTTAGCACTTGCAAGAGCATTAGTTATAAAATAATTTTTAAAAAGTTTTTTTTTGTTTAATGTGAAAAGGTCAGTGAGGCTGTAATATCAGGTGTTTGGCAGGAAAATAAGCAGTGAAGTCTAGACAATTGTGGTTTTCTGCACAGTGCACTATAGCAGCACAGTGTGATCAGAACCCAACTTACCTTATCGACAAATAAATCTTTAGTATTTTTCTTTTGTGTTTTTTACCAAGAAAACTTCTCATGTAATTCTTTGTCCCTATTACATAAGTGAAGTACTTAATCACAGTTTGTTTCATAATATGGAAGACCACTTGTGCCTGTAATGTAGTGTATACATAATAGGAGATGTGGGGAGGGCCATTTGCAGGGCTGGATTATCAAGTAATGAATGAAAATTGCCTCTGAAATTACATGGTTCGGTTTCAGACATTGTTCTCTTGAAGATTGTGCCGCAGGCCTGATCTGGCAGCCACTCCCACAATAGAACTGACAAACCTTCGCACTTCTGACACTGACAGAAAGGGGAGTATTACTGCCCTATGCTGCACAAAGGACCCTACGTGAATCAACTTACACTGATCCTCATCCAGTGCGTAACAGCGGACCGCCTACTGCAAGGAACCTTCATGTAAAAGCCAGTTCGAAAAACCAACAATGACAAGAGCAATAAAAATCATATGGAATAACTGTTGAAAGTCACTCAAGCTGTCATGCTAATAACCACGAGTATTAAGTCGTTCATCTGATTTTCCCGGCAAAACAGCAGCACTCAAATAGGCTTTTAAAAGGAAAACTCACCGTGCCTTGTGCTTTTTTCACTTACCACTGTTTTTTTTTCTGTCTGAGCGAGTCTCATGCTGCAATTTGCCACCACTAACTTCAATTTAAAATGCATTAGCCAGTTCCCTCAGCTTGAGCTGTTGCTACAAGGCCTACTCCCTCAGTCACTGGTCTCCTTGGTTGTCTTCCATAAGTTTTACAGGGGAGAGTTGTACTGAAAAGCATCAGATGCAAGCGAATGCACAGGACACTGAACAAAACAATGAGGCCATTGCCCTCAAAAATAGATGTCTGATCAAGGTTGAACAGAGCCCATCCAGGAGAATATAAAAGGGTCTGTTCTAAATGAACACTGGCATCAGTGGCACTTTATGGGTCATAAAGACAGTAAGGATCACACTGGGTCTGTACGGATCCAACTAACTGGTGTGCTGCCAACTTTGACGAAAATGCTTAAAGAAAAAGAATACCCACATGCAAAATATTCAACTTCCAGCTTCAAAAGGTTAACAACATGCAACAGTATCATGATTTTTACCTGACATTTTTGTCACATCTGCTACTATTAACCATGTAATTGTAAGAAAGGTCATGGTGGTCCAAACCGTATCCCAGAATCATTGAGCAAAAGGCTTTGAAACTACCTAAGGTTGGGATGCCAGTTCATCACACGGTGGCCACACAGGCACATACTATGGGCAGTTTAAAGTGATCAATACACAAAACACATGTGTTTGGACTGTTTGAGGAAACTGGAGCACCAACAGGAAACACCCAGAAGTGTAGGGAGAAAAAACAGCAAAATGCCACACTGCTGGATCTGAACTCACAGCTGAGCAGCCCATGGGTTCTGACGCAGGAGCGCGACTCATCAAGCCACCGTGCCACCCTATTTTCGTCACACAAAGTGCAAAATTTTGTCAGCTGATTAAAAAGAAAATATAAATGCATTTAGGGGAAGAAAACAAGGCAATTGCCATGCAAAAGTGCAATTAGAAAAGAAAAAAGTGCCATTCTTATAACAAGTTTAGTTTAGAGAAGAGCAAAGCACAGGTTTATCACAATAGAGCATTGCAGTACTCAATTAGAGCACTATAAAATTATATAAAATTATATATATTATATTATTATATATATTATATTATATATAAAATTTATCAATAAAACCTCGCTGACAAAAGCAGTGCAGTATTTGCTAAAAATGCAATAATGATAAAAAAAAAAAAATTATTATTATTATTTTTATTATTATTATTCATGCGGCAAACAAATAACAGACTATTAACAATATTAACCCAGGGAGAAAACAAAACAAAAAAAGGGATCTATAATTTTCACAATAATTATTACAAGAGGAAGAAATTAGATCACTAACTGCTAAGGTAGAAAGCAACAGGACAAGTACACAATTTTCTGTTGCAGGAAATGTGAATTTATTCATATTTTTATGTGATCCACAGCTGTGCGCTTTTGGTCTGAAAGTGTCACATGCAGCCATGAGACCACAGAAGCAGCATTTACCTTCCCTGCTGCATATGTATGCTATGTGAAAACAGCAAATGTCTGCTGCTGTGAGGCCCTGCACTACACAAAAAAGTAAGTAAATTTCCACCCCCCCATACATAATTATTGCCATGCGCTTCACAGAGAAAAATTCATTATCTGTCACACACTGACAGCTACCTCGATGCGTCAAGTTGACGGCACACCCCTGGCACTGACATCAAAAGACCTTTGGCGTCAGAGAGAGGAACTATGCAAAAAGGCTCTCTCATCTTTTGTAACCTGATAGGCGCTTAAGACGGTCCTTACAGCTGTTATTCATGCTCATACATAACTATCAATTGTTGAGACTGACATAACCATCAGAAAGTGGCACCTTGATGGATAAACTATCAAGATGCCCTGTTGAAAAAAGCCATGATTTTATGAAATTCTTCATTTCTATATTGCATGCCTTGTGCGGGCGCATATATTTAATTATAGTTTGGCTTAATCAGAATGACAACAAGTGAGTCACCCAGAGGCTTTTGGAGCTGGCAGCGATGTCTGCTCATTTAGACCATAGCAAGGTACTGGGTACGATTCATAGAAGTACACATGGAAATAATCTCAAGGGTTCAATTATCGGACATTCTGTAAACAAAGCAGAAGACTAGAGCGATGTCAGCAGGCCTGATCAGCAGGCTTGCATTACGATGTATATGGGGGGAATATTAGAAACACCACATGAAAAAGTACTCAAACTTTGAAGTCACTTAATCACAATTTCAAAGGCGGTGACACACAAGAGTGATTAAGTTGAATTAATATGAATAGATTTCCACCTCCTCCAATCCTCAAGGAAGCAGAGGCTTTTCCTTCCAGAAGAACGGTCTGATGTCCTGCTACACACAGTTCAGGACTTGTACAGCATTTTTCCAAGAAGAACTGTTGCTGTTATGAAGACAAAGGGTGCCTGTACTACTTATTAGTTACTTGATACTCATATATTGCCCTAGTGTTTCCAGTTTCACATATATCTCCTATAATACAACTAACAACAGATAAGAAACTTAATGTTCATACAGAATATAATCACACTGGATGGTTTAAAGCTGAGAGCAAATATATCAAAAAGAGAACGCAATAACAAAACAGTTTTACAAGGCCAAGCCTGAGTAGCTGAGCCAGAAGCTAGTTCAAATAGTCAGAGTAAACCTCAGTATTCAGATTCACACACAGGGCAGGTGTATAAAGCTAATAAATTTATGTATGTTCTGTGTTAATGTGAAACATTCATCTCAGTAAATTCCATATTAAAGTGCACTTACACTGCCAAAAACACAGGAACATTTCCACCTTCCTGTACATGTCAAATGTATCTGTATAATTTATTCACTCTACATTGGGAAAAAGCAAATATCCAAACCAGAAGAGAATGATAGGTGTCATTTACCTGGCTCCCACGATGAGTTCATTCTGGCCAGGATCAACAGTCAGCTGCGAATAATCCACTGCATCTTTGGCCCAGAACCTGTGGATCCATGGCTCGATCTCTGCACATTGAAGGGGAATGTGAAGAACACATGTTAGGAAGCCAACACAAAAAGGATGATGGGAGTAGGTCTGCTAAAACTCAGTACACATCTAGATGAAGTCAGTTAATAATGATTTCAATTTAACCATCCTTGAAACAGCAGTCATTTTGTCTCAAGTACATCTTTTAAGATGTCTTATAATGAAATAAGTGAGGTGGTTTTTATCTGCATATTTACAATATATATGCATGGGTTATGCAGAACAAACATTATAAAACAACACTGTAGTGTTTCCTATGTGTCTTCTCAAACTCAAAGTTTCAGAATGCGATCATCACTGAGATATCTTACTATGTGCCACAGATATGTTGCTTTATTATAAAATGTGAAATGTACCCATCATTGAAGAAGTGTTAAATATTACAAGTGCTAAACTTTTAAATACACATACGTGTTCTTACAAACCAGTTTCAGGTTTTGACAGGGTTTGAAAGCCAACCATTCGTTGGGAGAAGATTCTGCTTTAACATTGCTTTGTTAAACATTGCTTAGCTGGCATTAGCGTTGTACTTGTCCCTTTCAATCACATATGAAGTTCATGAATTCTTTAATACCACATAGGCCAGGTAGACTAGAGGTTTAGCTGAACAACCCCCAAAATACTGCATTCAACAAAGTGCCAAAGAGACGTAATTAATATCCGTAACATCACTAGGAATTACAATGAGGTATCTTGTTCTGGCAAATGACTCCTTGCAAGCCAACTGGGAAATAAACTCTGGATTCTCTTTCCAATGCAACTGATGGGGCCATTTTTCAAGGCAAGGAAGGTATTCAGAGCATACAAATGTAGAAGAAGCCCCCCAAAGGGCACGCAAACTTGAGTTACTGAGCCTCCCCTCCATAAATCTTCAAAATCCCACCAGGAAATCCCACACTTTAGATAAGAATTCAAGTTTTAAGTGAATGGGTGAGGGGGGGGTAAGGGTTTATTGTATTTTCTGAAGGCTTCATAGCAATTCATAGGACCAAATGTATTTCCCATGGCTCTAAAATCCATGTTTTTTCTTTCCCAAATGCACTTGTAATTAAGTCTTGACTGAGCTCAGGAGGCAGCAAGTCTGGGGCATAAAGGCTAATTATGGTTTACGTTTTTGCAGCTAAACACACAGGTCAAGACACACCAAAGGCGTGATTGCTAGTTCAATGCTGGACAGCAGATCAACATGTCATGCAAGCCAGATGTCAGTCGTCTGCTCATTTACCTTATCTACTTATATTTACCCTACTTATCCTTAACCAAACCAACCACATAGCATGAGGTATGACACAGCCATTAGAAAGACTCCTACCGGTGAAGCCCCAGACCTAATGATCACCTCCTCCACTCTATCTAAATGTTATGACAAGGTGTCTATTTTAAAATTTACACCTCAGCATGCTTTACTACTGCGTGCTATTTATACTCAGAACATCTGTTCAGTTGTCTCCAAATTGCAGGAGAGTTGGAAGCAGTACTAGGCACCTGTAAGGCAGAAATGAGCCCTTATTTTGGGACATACAGCCGGGGCCTGGGGCTCACTGCTACCCAGAGCATGTCTTTCCCCAGCTGCAGAGTGTGGGCCCCAGCTAGGAAGACTGACATCCTGAAATAGAGCAGTGGCTTTTCCAGGCTTCAGTGGTGTAATTCAAAAACGGTCTACAGCGATGGTTTTCAGCCCTGCTCTTGTCAGTCTCCTGCACAATACTGGCTTTATTTCCAGTTAAGCTCCTCATTAATTGTGTTTGATTTTGCTGTTGTTTCAAAGCCATTCCAAAAACATCAACCAAACAATTTAGCCATATCTGTATAATTTGAGGAATACCTGTAACACCGAAAGAAAAATGTCAGCAGAGACATTTCGTCAACACGTTTGCTTAAAATGAACAATAAAGTACTTATTTGAATTATAGGTATTACAATATTGCATCATTAATTTTTATAAACTTTCAGTGAGCAATAACTAAGGGATTGATTAATGCAAATGGTGTTCAGTTCTTATTTACTCATATTTGTTTAGGCTTTATAAGTCATCACATAAAATAAACTTTGGTACGAAAAGAAAAAGCTTTATTAGATCGGAAATTGCTTCAAGTGATTAAAAAGATGCCTTTAACCACCTGACACATTTGGTTCACGTGGCTTTAACTGTGTGATTCATACCATTCGTATCTATTTAGTACCAGTGAATAAACACTAAGCATCATGAGTATCACTGTCAAAGCACTTCTGGGGCAGCAGGTAGCATAACGTTAGTGCCCTTGCCTGTAAAACCGAGGGACCCAGGTTCGAGCGCTCAAATAAGCTTTTAGTCATCAACTTCCAACATACTTCACATACGATCGACTCGCACTTAAAACAGTCAATAATAAAAAAATAAAGAATAGTAATAAGTGAAAAATAAGAAATGGGTAAAAGTTGTGAAAAAAAGATTAATTTCCCAGAATTCTGGTAAGCAAATGCGCATTTTACAGCTAATTAAAGCGTGTGTGTCTGTGTGTGTGTGTGTGTGTGTGTGTGTGTGTGTGTGTGTGTGTGTATATATATATATATAAACATCTTGCAATTAACAATGTACAGTACAACGTTGTAGCATAACAACAGTGTCTGCTGACAGCTGTACAAAAACACATATCACGGCACGACTGAGCACCTAAACTTTATACTGTACGTGAAAAATGTTATTAAAATACATTAAACATTGTACGTGTATACCGGCACAATACGTATGTGTAACATTGTTCTGCAATGACTGTGTAAGGTGAACAGCATACAGAAGACTGTACACACAATGGCATCACCCGCGCACAGCCTGCATCTCTTCACATCTCACACGGTTAGTTGCTCCCACGAGCAGTAGACATCTTCTCACAACCATAATATTTCCTATAGCATCCACCTCTGTCTCTGCACCAGTCGTACCACTGATCAATGACTAGCCATCAATAAGCTCAGCGGATTTACCAACAGACCACTCACAAGAGATCACATTGCTTGTGCTTGCTACATCTTGCTGTCATATAGAACAGACTACTGAAGAATTTAAAAATGTTTTGAATGTATACACTTCTTAAAATGAAGCTTTGGTCAACCATACAGGACTGAAATATTTAATAATGGTATGGATAATATACTATATTGTGCCCAGAAGCAAACCAAAAATAGGTCAAAAACATTGACAAATATTTGAAGAGAAGTTACCATATGGTGGTCCACATTAATCACAGTCCCTAACCAGGTTGTACGTTGAGGACTATCAGAACTTGGTCAAGATGCTTACCTTAAACTGCTCCAGTAAACATCCCCACTGTGTAAATGGGAAAATCATTGGGAATAGCTTAACACTGTAAGCTGTTTCAGAGAAAAGTGTCAGCAAAATGAGTAAATTTTGGTGGAAATTGAGAGAACAACAAAAGTAGCAAATAAAACTTGATTGGTAGCCACAGAGGACCAGAAGATCTACGAGGGGTTGCCGGGCAGGATGACCATCACAAGTAAACACTGTTCCAATAAGGCCGACAGACGCCACTGCATCAGACAAGGCCTTAACAGGAACCTGCCAGCTACGGGTAGGAGGTCTAAGAACATCTGGAGACAATGAGAAGAACTGGAGCAGTAAAGCAGTAATGAATCCTGAGAAACTTTCCCAGTGTAGATTTTGTAGGTGACTTGTGGTCCTTAAGGAACAAGACAGTTTGAGGTAAAGACAACAGTGCCTTGAAAACGCAAACTGCATGTGGAGCAAAGGAGTGTATTTAAATAGAGATTTAAAAAAATCTTAACCCACAGGGCCAATTAAATTGCCACTGTCTTGCATTGCCAGGGTTGTTGATAATATAAGCTGACATACTTGCGTGTTTGTTTTTTTTTTCTGCTCCATTTTCTTCTTAATTAACTACAGTCACAGCCAAGGAGTGAATATGATCATTCCACTTTGGAATCCTGCTGGAATGGCAAGTCTTATAACATATGACCTTTATATGCAGGATGCAAGTATGAAAATCCATTTAAGCAAATCTAGCTTTTGGAAACAAATTACTGAGGCCATGTTTTCATTCTGGATTTATCAGACACTATTACAGATTTGAGAAACTATAAGCCTGGATATTGACTGGGGACATTGACTGAGATGTTTCTCGGAGTTAAACAAATTTAAACAGACAACAATTTTGCAGAATGAAAGATTAGGACACCTTCCACAGTGAACGGGGCAATTTTCTTACATCAAAAAAAAACGTGCAAAATGAGCATAAATTTGTATATGCCTATTTTCTGTGAAAAACTGCACAAGGAAAATTAGAGATTGAAAGAACCAAGAAACTGTTAAATACATCATAAAAAAGGCAATAATGTAAAAAAGAAGATTTCAGGTAACGAGAACATAAATGTAAATCTGGAAACATGCTGTAAACATTGTTTTGAAGTTAGTGCTAAAACAGAAAAAACTATATGCAATACTATAATAGATCACTTGAGATGGTAAAATAAGTTTATCCTTCAGTTTCATCTTACTGCAACATGCTTTTGTATGAAGAAACCCAAAATTCTCCAGAATGACAATTTAATTTATTTAAAAAAATAACCGCGTGGAAGTTCTACTCAGATTTGCGTAAGATAAATAGCTGTAACATTGTTACCATTTAACACATGTTACCATTCACTTCCTAGTATAAAAAGCATCTGTCCACCATGAAAGTGTAGAAGTGCTGTGAAATTAAACTGAACAAATGACAAATTAATTTTCCAACATGGCCAATTTTCAGAAACAAGGCCCTTCGGAAAACTGTTAATTGTTCATTATACACCTTTTCCATACACTCTTAACATCCCTATATGCGTTCTTACACATGTCCTGAAATTTCCATTTTAAAGTTAACACATTGTCCTTTGCGGACTAAACTTTTCCAATCATAGCAAAGTGCCCTTAGCTCGCACCCTCACTCTAGTCTAACTCGATTCCTCTTCAAAAAATCCTCAGAGGTTATCCATGTGTCGCTGAAGCTGGCAGACTGGATCCATACTTTGCCCATTTGAAACCGACATCAATAAGAAAAGAGGTGCTTGCAGCCTGACAGAGAAAAGCAAGTGGAAGGAACCAACACTAAAATCTGTGCAGGGATTGCTGAAATAACAAATCTACTGGGCAAGCACTACTTAGGCTTGATATTTCCTATTGTGGTATAAAACACACCCTTCTGGGGGAAGTAATCTTTCCTCCACAGATTAAAGAATTAGAGCTGGCAGGGGCAACCAAAAATATAAAACCATTCAAACTGGTGAGTGGTTGACTTTATCCAACACAGCAGCAGCTTTCAAGAGATTATTTTTTGCATCTTTACAGTTTGTGCAGCTCCAAACCAACCAGTTTTAAACCTTGACACATCTACTTTGAAAATGTGAAGATACATGCTTACTGCAAGGGTGCTCCTTAAGTCAGTTGTTAATAAAAAGTATCATACCTGTCCTTTTATTTACCTATTAAATCATTACTACCTACAAATGTGGTTGACTTAAGAGTCTTTATTGCACAAGAAAATTAAAAACTCAAATCTGCATCATAACTCTAACAAATTTTGGAGGACTTGAACATTTTTTGAGTTTCATAGATAGGACTACATGACCACCCCTGCTAAATTGTAACAGTTCTGTTCTTTTGTTAATAAAAAAAGCAATGCAATAAAGTTTCATGCAATGCCCAGATGTTTCCCAGTGAAGAATGACACTTAATCTAGTGTCAGGCTGACTGGCATCTTATAAAAAAAAAAAAAAAAACACCATGAGAAGAAGTGCACAGATAATATGTTTGACAGACTCTAGTTCACCCAAATCGCCTACCTTTTTAATGGCTTGGTGGTGGCAGAGGACTCAATTAAGAGATACTGATCGTAAGAATGTGCCTGTAATTCAAATGTTTACCCATCTGCACAATCTCAAAATGTTAAAATTAATTTCTTGTGTGTTTTGGTTTATGAGAAACAATAAAAATCAGTCAGATCAGTAAGCAAGCCAGGTATGAGGGGAAAAAGGAAAGGAGAACATAAATTATAACAAACAGCATTACAAGCAGCTGAGTGTAACTGTTTTGAGAAAGATGGAGCTGTTCTGCCTTCTATGTCTAAGGTCACCATCCCCCCTCCAAAAGGGGTGCCTCAAGAAGTGAGGTATGAAAGGGTCATAGTTTCAAAAATAAAAAAATAGCAGTATGGCTGTATGTAAAAAACAGAAAGACAATTATTTGTCACTATTTACACCTGTGCTGTATTGATGAAGTACTTATCCCATATGTGGGGATTTGTGAGATGGTTGATGCAAGATGTAGGCCGAAAGACCACTGGAAGTCCATAGAGATCTCATTCATTAGACTAACAGGTTTCTCAAAACAACATCATCAGAAGAAAAAATTAGCAAACCGATTCGGTACTTAAAAACCCGTAGCCTTTGGAGTCTAGTCTAGTCTATTCATTTAATACAATTCCCTACTGCAACATACAATATTGTTCATTCAAATACAGTTTTTATTTTGGTTAGGATTACTATTTCTGAATATTTTCCACAAGATGTATGCCTTGAACAGCTCCTCAGAAAATGCTATGTAAGGTTCTTCCATAAATGTTTTTTTTCTTCTTGAACAGGAAAAGAAAAATATCCTTAAGACAAGGACATTCACAGTTGCATTACTGAAAACCCATCTCATGGAAGTATTAATATCACACATTGTAATACTTTCACTGGCAGATGTAATAACAATTATTATGCTGTCAAATGCATAACCACCTTTACAAAGACAGGTATTCAATGTCCCGCTTCTCTTTCTGTAGGTGGAACATTTTTGCAGAATAAGCATGAGCAACGGAAACCATATGTGTGCTACTTCAGCAACGGCAAATTGCCGATCGCCATACAAAGACTCTTTCAAACCCACGTCTGGCCTTACTGAGTCACTGTGCTGTGTCCATGCTTTCTCTGATCAAAGTTTCGCTGCAATCTTTGTTTTCTAACAGGCAAACGTTGCCCACAGAAAATTCTGGCCTTCAAGGGAAAAAGCAAAGGGTCAAAGGAAAAAGAAAGACAAGCAAAATCGGAAGCGTACATAAAAATTTAAGTGCAACCTAAATGGAGTCTCTGTAGAAGAAAACAGTTGTTCACAGCTTGTTAAATGCATTGACAGACAGTAGCTGGGAAAAAGGTTTCTGTGGTTTGCTGTCATCACACCAGGGTGTGTCTGCAGTACCAAGATCCCTCAAAAAGTAACTGAGTACCGCCTGTCCCGCCCCTTTCCTTTCTGCCTGTGTTCGCAATGTGTTTGTGAGGAAAAACCACTTAGCGGAAGTGAGGCTGGAGGAGCAACAGGTCCAACAAACCATCGAGAGGTTCCCTTATGGGTGCCATCGGCAGGGGGACACGAGCAAGTGCGGTGGAGCGGAAAGGATGAGCTGGCTTAATGGAGCAGGCCGATCCACTGAGGCGCGACGTGATGGAACGTAAACACCCACTGACCACACGTCGCCTAGGCTGGAGAGCAGAAGTGGCGCGTCCATCGGGCCGTTACTCACTCCAGTGGGACCATTGCGCTCAAGTGCTCACTCAGCTATCAGGCGAGAAAAATGGAGACTCTTTCCATCGACTCTGCGACCCATAGCTTTATTAATTCGCTTGGTTTCCCCCAGATAGATTGTCTCTGTCTCCGGCAAACTACAAAATGGCGCCCATGTGACACTTCCTGTTCTTCTTCACAGAATGTTAAGTTATAGAAATATGAGTATAGTATGTAGGCACAAAAACCATTGCTTCTATTTAAAAAAAAAAACACATAACCATTCAAGAAATGCATACTGAAAACATTAGTGTAATTATATCATTCTATACAATTATTAAATAAGGTAGACTTTGTATAGTCTATTAATGATGAATGATATGTTCTTATGCACTGTATATAAAACTAAATGATCAGAAGGATTGCTATTTTTCATCATTCTTGGAGATTTTATTCTTCAAGGAGGTGAAATAGTGGTTCGAGTTGCTGCTTTGTACTTGAAGAACCCACTTTCAAATGCAATTTCCAGATGCAGTGCCTTTGACCAAGGTACGTATTTTAAATTGCTACAGTAAAAATTTTCAAGTTGTATAAATGATAAAAACTAATTTAAATTTAGTACACAAGCATTGCAAGTTGTTTGAGAGAAAAGATAAATGAATAAACTAAACTAAATTAAAAAAAAACCTTAGCACTATGTTTCCAGGGTGATTCCATCAGTAGCAGTGATCCAGAAGTACCTGTGTGTGAGATAAGCGGGTGCTCTGGTCTTTGACATGGTGGCTCCAGCATCCCTCTGGGGTTCCTGGTGGCCACACCTACCACCCACAGGAGCAACAATCCCTGCAGGAGGAGCAGATGGTGGGGCTCGGGGCGTCCCACCGAGGGGGCCATGGACTCCTCCTCGGGCCTGGAAGGGCCTCAGCAGTGGGGGACCTGAAGGAAAAGAGGACAGGAACAGAAGTCAGGTGGAGGCAACGGTCATTTGTGGGAGGGACCGTACAAGGCCAGCTGATCTTAGTTTTGCAGGTCAGAGCTTCTCCTAGATGCTTAAAACACTAAAAGCTGTTAGTTCTACTAGTTAGTCCTGCTTTATAACAAAACATCCCTATAAACATTTATCAGAGATTTCTGAAGTGCAATTTAAGGCACTCTTCCCTGCTGATTCACATGAACTTTTTTACCTGTGGACATAAGCTGATAGCTAAGTACTTCCTTTCAGCTCCTTGTTCAACAGCAAATTTTTCCATTCTATTTAGTGACTCAAAGAAGACACAACCTTTATAGAACTGAGTCTGATAAGAAACAAAAAGGTGATCATGTCCAGTGACATGCTGTAAATGTATGTAACTTAGGAGATCAGGAGGATTTGAAATTTATTTTTAGTGCCTTTTGTTGAGTGCTCAGGGGATTCAGCAGCTCTGAGGCAATGTTGCAAAAATGCAGAGATACAAGACACCGAATTCACTTAAAAGAAAACAGAACCAAGGCAGCCATCGTCTGAATCATATCCGATCTTAGAATATTCAAAAAAATCTCCCACATTTCCCTCTGTGAAACACATGGCAGACTGAGCATGGGTGGGGGTTACAAGGGAAGTAGTAGAGTGGACTCAGAATGGACTCAAAGTGCTGCCTTTGATTCTGATGGTTTCATGCAGGCCCACATATGGAAGACGAAAGCAGTCAGGCTGAGTGTGTCTGCCATGCAGTCACTGGTGCACAGAGCAGCCGTCTCCCATCAGTGTGGAGTGTCAGTGAAAGGAGTAGTCTGGACAAGCGGTGTCCCACAAACACGTCACTCAAGTCCAGCGCTAGCCAGTGTGTCCTGTGACACGCCCTGCCCAAGACACTTCCTTCTGCATCGGGGCATTAAGCATCATGCTGCCACCGCCCAAACCCTTAATCCTGTTACAGATCATTTTCAGTTTCATTTTATTTGCTTTCCTAAAGTATAAAGTCATAAACTATAAATTTGCTAGCTGCAAATCAAGGTTCAAGGTGGACTTTAATGGTAAAAAATGGAAGAAAAATAGTGCAGCAGGTAGTGGGTCCTCCAAAAATAAAAAAATGAAAACAAGACAGCACTCTCAGCTGTCGCTATAGACATTTAGTATAGTGTGGAGGATGTAACAGAGACACGTTTCAGGCCTTCATTCGTCTGTACAGATGTTGGCAGAATATGGAGTTAAATAGCAAACACTCTGGGTCACGTGAGACATTTTTCAGTAACAACTGGACAAAAACTGCAATAACCAAACTGTCCAATTGGACAATTCAATTCACTGCAGGACAGCTGTTCACATGGGTGATAAGGCGGCCATTACGCTGGACATTTCTGCAGTACAAAATGGATGATGAGATTCCAAAAAAACTGACAAAAAAATGTAGGAACACACAGCAATCGATTTGCTGTCGATTGCTACCGACAGCAAAAACATTGGCATCCAGACAGAAGCGAGAACATCCACACACAGAAAGACGTGCTTAGTAATGCTGGAATGTTTTTACAACTTGGGAAATGGATGCATATACATACATATATGTGCATATATAAATAAGAACACACAGTATATGCACACACACAAACAAGGGTACAATAATAATAATAATAATAATAATAGCCCACAGCTGTGTCATTCTGTTCCTGTGTCGATAGAAGACCAGTGTTTCAATGTGTCCGAAACCCAGTAACTGCAGTAAGTTAAAAAAAAGATCACAACAGAAGACCACACATAGTGTCTCCCACTTCCAAACCAAAACAGATGTAAACACCATGTTACAGTTTACAATATTGCTGGGAAGAAGCTGGACCATGTGTGCAAACAACCTTTTCTGATGTAAACGGACCATTACTCACATGCAGAACAGAAGCCGACGGCTGCAGAGATATGCAGATGAAAGAGGAGTGGCAGATAGCAGGGAGCAAAGCCTCTACACCTAGATAAGACGAGGAATGCTACCTCAAGGCGAGATACAGATGCGGGTAAAACTGGGGCAACAGAATAAAAGTCATACGTGAGAACCAGAAGTAAACTGGTAAACGAGTATAATTTTACCCATTAACTTATTAAAAAGTTCATTAATGCAGGTGTTTTGTATCTGTGTGCACATTAAAGTGTGGCTACAGTTATTGCCTGGTTACAGTCTGGGTTCAGAACTGATGCTCTGCAGATAACTGCACCTTTTCTGCTAATCGCATGATTTAGGGACACCCCCCAAAAAAGTCTTAGGACTGGTACCATTAAAGTGATACAGTTGATATATAGAGGTATGTATTTCTATTTATCTTTAAAGCGCAATCTCTGCCTGGTTATTTGTTTATGTATAGCTTTGTTACAGAAGTTAAGTGGCTTTCTATAGAAGTACTACTGCTACTTCTCACCCTAACTGAGGTTTTTGTATAGTCAAGTTCATTAAACTCTAAAAAGGCTACTTATTTTAAAAATTCAAAAAAAAGAGTCTCAGACATTGCACATGCACAGACGCTGGAGTATGTAATGCTGATGGATTTTTTTCGGTCCACACACATTCACTTCCTCTCACACATGCAGACACAGTTGCCTCACATGCTCTACAAACACACACTTTCTCATTGAAACACACAGACTGGAAGATAAAGTATGATGATATATAAAGTTTATTACTGTCTCCATGTCAGTCCAGATGTTGTATATTCCACACACACACACAAATTCAATAAGTTTAAAGGTAACAGAGTTCGGTGATAGATAATTTGTTTTTTTTGTGTGCTACTACATCTGGCACGTGCAAAATGCCATCAATATGTTCAACCACAGGAGCCAATAGCTGGTATAGGTGAAAAATGAAAATATAAAAATGAATAGTTAATTATACATTACATCTGTAGAATTTACTGGACTGACAGAGGACAGGAGTGGCTTGCATTTCTTGTGTGTGTTGTAGTTTCTGTTTTGTGTGTAAAAAAAAACTTCACATAAGCAACACACATGTGAGCTATACCACCTGTACATAGGCAAAGATTACTGGTATGCACAGTTTTGGTTGAAGACATGACATTTAATGAAGAGTAAGCACAATCACTAGTGAACACAGTCCAGAAATGGCACAGTGGTAAAAGGACACCATCATTGACCACATATGACTGTATTTGTTGCATGAATGATCACAGCAGATTTGTGTGATCTGCGCAGCACGGATGGCAGGTCAGATGAAATAACAACACAACTAGACACACTACAACACACCAGATCACTAACGCCTTGTTCCCGGTGCCAGAGCTGTACGCAATGCCTCCCAAGTGACGCATCTTGTAAGTTGACAGAAAATTACCGTGGAGCGCATGATAATAGCAAACTGAAGGGGGAAGGAAGTGTGATGCACGCCATCCCCAGTCCGGCCTGACTCATCCTCCTCTTCCTGCTTTGTAGCCCCAGGGTGATCTGGTTAAGCTGTCCTTACCCAGCGCAGGCAAATCTATCAGACTCATTGCATTTGTATTGAAAAAAGGAAGGGGGGAAATAGATGGGGGAAACAAACATGTGCGATCAATAGGGGTAATTGGTCTGCGATGTCACCTGGTTGTTCAAAAGCTCATGTGCTGTCAATTAGCACTTAAATCATGAATAATCAGACACCCTCCGATGTCAAGTGGATCAGTCAGCAGATCAATGAGTTTTCTGTTTATTAAACAGGAGGAAAAAAAATTGCCATTGGTGAAAATTCAATATTCAGTCAATAATCCGGATGGGAACGTGATCCTTGGCATTGGTGGATTCTACTTTTGTAGTCCACATCCATCACAGTTGCAGGAACTACCAGCTACAAATCCATGGCTCCAAACACTCCATACATAAGTGTGGGGGTGAAAAAAACCATATAAAGCAAAGGCAGAAATAGTGGAAAGAGGTAATTAATGTTGAGAACAGCACAAACAGAATTTAGTCTAAAACAAACCATAGGCCCCTCTGGCAAGTACAGAAGTAGGCGACAGCTTTATTGCAAAAATATGTACACTGCCCAAAATATCCTTGGAATCTCCACCAATTTAAAGCAGCATTTATTATATCAATTCAAAGCACAAATCCCATTGTCCACCCACAGACATCATAAATGTGTTAAAATGGAGAATTCAGTTTTATGCTTTATGTTGAACTTAAGGTGCTCCATCTGCTGGAGTTTACAGAGTACCTACAAACGGAAGCAAAACAAAGTTACATCAGGAAACAAAGCAAAGAATACCACATGACTGAAATTGTGCAATACATGACATTTATTGGCAAGATCATGCTATAGTCGAGATATAGAATTACGGTAACTGTTTTTTCTAAGTAACACTTTAAAAAAGTAATTTTTGGTGAGTAACAAAAGTCATGTTTGTACTACAATGCTTATCTAATAAGAATTGCCTTATGGTGTAGTTCATGCTATTCTCTAAAGCATTTTACACTGCTCCATTCATGCAACTAGGTAATTTTCTTTTTATATAAATAATAAAGTATAGCAATACAAGGTAAATACCTTGCTCAAGGATACTCCAGCAAGTGAGATTCAAACTTTGGTCATCCTTCATTTCCAGAACATCTAAAAGTTATGGACATTTGACAAATATAAATTTTAACTATAAATGAGTACAGTCAAACAGGCATTGGGAGAAGACCCCTGAGAGGCACAATAAAGAGCCTAAACTGTCCCAGGGTATTGTGAGAAGAGACAAGCTCTCGCAACACAGTGGAAGCTCAGAAGACTCCCATCAGACCCTTCCAATTGTTACTCAAAAAGTTCAAGTAAAAGTGTACTGCATGTTAAGAAAGTAACACTAAAAAAGAAAAGTTCTGGTTCACCGTCAAAGGAACCTACAGAACTCAGACATATTAGCCAGAATGATTTAAAAACAGAGTTCCAAGCGATGGATAGTGAGCAGTTTAATATTTACCATTTTTAAAACAAGACTCAACCACCTTCTTAAACCCTATTGGTATTTTGCTCAGTCAAAAAGATTATTATCAGAAAACCAGTGCCACGACCTCTCCATCGCAATCAGTTTTACAAACAACTTTGCAGTAAAATAAGCTTTATAACAGATAACATTTATCAGGAAACATGGCGCATCAAGAGCAAGGGGTCTCTGACTTCATTATTTTTATTTGTCAGATAAGCTGAAACCACATCCAATTAATCAGTTGCTTTGCACTTTCGGGCAAAACAGTCCCATTTGTACTCTGCGCAGCAAAGCAACTTACCTTAATGCTATACAATACTAGTCAAAAGTCTGAGAACAGCTGGCCAATCTGGGCAGATGATGGCACAGCCTGGACAGTTAAGTGAAAGCAAAGCCATGCAGAGGGCATTATAAATCTCTGGGAGTTGCTGAAGAAAAGTTGGAGAGACACTGCTGATCATGTACTGATCACACTTGTTAACAAAGTGTGCAACTATTCATGTTAAATCCTGTAAAGTGCGTTTCTTCAGAGTATAATGTTCAGGGGGTTATGAACCATCCAGCAACATTGGACTGCTCGGCCAAAGTGTCAGTCAGAACTGCATCTGGGACAGCACACCCAGCAATTTAATCCCATCCCATTCTGGCTCTCCACATTTTCCCAGATCACGGTCTATTTTTACCTTCCTCTTTGGACGGTGGTGTGAAGGAAGAGCTCACAGAAGAATGATGAAAGGGGACAGTGTGAGAGACAGTGTGGCCGCCACAGTGCTGACATTGGCACAGGCGCGTTGCACTGCCCCACCAATTCTGAGATCAACAGAAACAGGCCGTCCCAAAACGTCTCACACTCCCTCATGATGCATTTAGAGAGAATGTGGTGGTTGGTTTGGAAAAAATCAAAATTCATAAGCTGCAAATAGTGATCAGCGGAAGACAAAACATCGTCATCACCATATAAAAAAACAGAACTTGAGACACAACAACACACAAAAAGCAGTATTAAACCTTAAACATATAGTTTCACTTCAGCTCAGATTTGGTATCGTAAGAAAACCTTACACACTTTTTTGTGCGAATGTGTATTTCAGAACAGGAAAAACGTTGATTTAGGTACTTGTCCATATGGTTTGTGTAGCACAGCAAGGGAAGTGGCCTGTTTTAAGCGGCAGTAATGACCCGTGACCAAAAGAGCCGTGATTAATGTAAAACTACCCAGGCCGCAGTTGCTCAAACCAAGTTAATGCACTCTGCCTTTTTTTGGACACCTGACTTTTGTCAAAGAGCACCAAGGCTAAAACTCATTACCCTAACCGCATGGTGGTGACATGAAAGAGCAGAATTAAGTACACACGCTCTGCATGATTTTTATAGATTATGGTTGGCTAAGTGACCTTGGCTCAGCGAGTAATGAATATAGCTGTTACAGTCTGTCCAGACGTGCACGTCATCATTTTTCTTACAAAAAACACACACAGTACCTTCCCGCTCTATCAAGTTGTAATTAGGGAGAGTTAGGGAATCATTCTGGCACAGATTTAATGCACAGGACTCCTTCAGCAGAAGAGGTTTTTATGATGATATCCATCCTTTATTCCAAGAACTAAGGTTAGGAAACTTTTATCTCCTTTTATTACAAAAAAGACATTTCAGCAGCCCTAGCTGGATAGCTTGGGGCCCTTCTCTTCATGCACGATGAACTCCGATGCCAAACCTACAGCCACTTTTATGACCTTTGCCACTTGATGGGTCAGGACACAGCAGAACTGCAGAAGGTATGGCAGCCCCTTGACACAAGGCATGACACTGCAGAGCCCAGGAACGGTTAACAAGCAATGGCATGTGGTGGGAAGCACAAAACAACACAAATAGACTTTGGCAGGGAATCTTGGGAAAACCACCTGTCTTTGTGCCTGCCAAAAGAAAGCAAAAGTCTAGGCCACGGGTGACAGGAAAGAGTCACACTACTGAACCAGGAACCACTAGTGCCTCCCCCCTACGTCTCACATTGTTTCAGCAACAGCCATCATACAGAAGTCACCTCCCACAGGCCAGCTGTGGATCCTGCAAATGGGGGGGGATCCAGATGGTATCAGTGAAAGTACATGCAGTTCTGCAAAAGTTCCAAGAGGTGACCAAAAAGCACAACAATTTAACTTATTACTCTTCCATATTCTGCATTACAAAGCCTATGGACGTGCTTCATTTATTTTACTTAGGAGGACCATTCTGATGGGCCGTGGAGCGTTAAAGAAAATATTTGTTCTGCTTAACAGATTGTCTTTTAGACCACTCTTGTAAGTAGGATATAGAAAACCAAAAGTAAATGAGCCGACGAATCTATAGGGTAAGAATGCAGCATTGAGTGCAATTGCCTATGCAATTGTTTGCGGCTATTTATTTATTTTTTAATATAATGAAGCGTGCTGTCCAGTTAACATCATAATGATCAAAGAAAAAAGTCACTTTCAGGCAAAACAGCAAATTCCTCACTTTATAACAGTAATTATAGGAGTTGCTGTCTATTTCATGAAACCCTCACAAAGTGGTAATCCCATTTCACATCTGTTCTACCCAGCAACAACCAGATAAGCAGTGTGATGTCTGCAGTGTGTGTCCCTTGACATTTTTAGTGGTTTAATTACACGCTTGACCAAAAGGAGACTGGCGATGGCCCATGAAAGCGATACGATCTGTTAACCCAGCTGCAGATAGGTATTTATGTGGTCACTCTCAAATAACCCAGCTGCCAAAAGGAAAAAAAAAAGGCACAAGTTTAATTTTGAAAACTACAGAAATCACTGTACAGAAAGACCCGCATTGCTGCAGGACCAGTTCAAACACAAATTTGACAAATACTGCCACCATGATCATTCTAATCTGACATTATTTTGGGCCATTTTAGGGCCATATTTCACCGGCATCTGGTTCTCCAACTTACATCAACCTGAAATAACATTTAGATGAATTTTCCTTGCAGGTCTAACTTAATCTAAGAAGAAAAATTATGTTCATTGCATAAAAGTTCAAGATCCAAACTGCAAATGCCTTGTAAAGTAACAGAATGTAAGTTTAAGTTTAGGCTTAGGGTCTACTGTGAAAATACATGTTTGAAGGCAAACGTGTGTACCTATCAGACAATATTTGTGTCGATCCTAACGCGCTTATTTCGTGAATGACCACTGTACAGTTCAATTAAAATGTTTCAAGCACAATTGCTATTATTATTTATTCGTTTAGTCAATACTTTTCACGTGCATTGCCAGTTTTTGTACTCAATGGTAGCGCCATTAAATTCAGGGCCTTTGATGACAAGGTAACGTCTCAAACCAGTATGCCACATGCAAAATTATCCAGGTAAATGCTACAGAACATTGCAAAATTCTTTGATCTATTACAGATAGCTTTCTAGAGTCAGAAGATTGGAGCAGCAAGAGATCATTTTAAAAATGCTTGGAGCCAATGAAGCCAATTAGATGAACAAAGAGCAAGTTTCAGCAGAAACCAGTGCAGCGGCTAGACGGCACGACAGGGCAGAGCAGCCAGACGGAGGCAATGAGGGTGCTGCACTGGAGCAGGGAGTGTGAGGACGTCACCATGGAACCAGTCATATTTCCATTGCATGTTCCCTCCCCAAGAGTAGAGCTGACAGAGGAACTTGTCACACCAAAGCCACCAAACAGCTCCTGGTTCACGAGGGAAATAGGCACAACCCTCAGAAACGTCTTTTCATATTACCTGGGTAAATAATTAAGCATTTTTAGAACAAATCACCTGCAGGTACAGTGCTGAACGTGCAGAGAAGGTGCAGCCAATATGAACAAGAATCGCATAACTGGATGTCAAAGGGCTGAAAAATATTTTGAAAATCTGGAAGCTGGAGTGTCCTTTGTTGCCCTTAAAATGTCCCTCTGCTTGGTTCTTTATACAGCTATCCCTCCTTATCTGAACTGTGGCGGTCTGAAAATTCGCTATAATGAACTGAAAAAGCCTGAACCCTAAATTCAGTGTCCGACTGAAAAACCCGCTGCAGCGAACCTGCATCTGAAAACCATTTAATGTGCGTGCAAATGCTTAGCTGTGTCTAAGCCATAGCGAGAGAATGTAGAGTATGAGGAATGTGCAGGTATTGCTGTAAGGGAGTGGAAAATTCCAGAGAGGGGTCTGTCGGCCATTTTGGTCGTGTTAATTGATATTAAGTACATATGCATTCAGTAGGACGTGCTCAGTTATGTTGTTCACAAAAAATGCAATGTGCTTAGTGGATCCCTGCTTTGGTTCTTCACTCACCCTTGGGGGAACAAGATAAAAGAGGGTATTACCCTGGAGAAGTAACTGGCCCCGGAGTTTTCAGTGCGACACTCCCCTGGGAATTCCGACAGAAACAGGAAAAGTAACAAAAGTGCACTGCAGTCGTATCCCACCTGCTCCCTCCATAGGATCGCGTCTCGTGCTCCTATTGTTTAAACATGCTGTGCATTATTTCTATTTTCTTCTTCATTGTTAAATGACAGATCTACTCATTATGTATCATTAACATATTCATATTACTTATATTACAGTACATTTGTTTCAGTGAATAAAGAAAATATTGTCAATATCTTATACTGTATAGTATTGTTGCATACTGTGCAGAAACATACCCACTAATGAATTTATTAAGTGATTAATAATAAGGTTTTTGGTGCTTTAAATGTTTTCGTGCAGAAATCCTGGGTGGACTGTTATACAGGTGTGTTTCAGTGACTTTTGAGGAAACTGGTTGAGCCTTTCGTGATGGGCTGGGAACTCATTATTTTTCCCATTAAAAATAATGCGCTCTACTCTCCTGCTACCCAAATGCTTTGTCATCTGACATATTTTCAGGAACAGGCTAGATTCAGTTAACGTAAGATATCTGTATCTGCATTGTATGCAATATGCTATAAATGTATACAGGTAATTAATAATAACATACATTGTAAAAAGAAAAATTTAATCCACCTAACAGGGGTGTTGAAATGGATCCTCATGTTTTTTCCAGGTCTGTTATAATATTACTGACCATTAAAGTGGAAGTGGGTTTGGTGCCTCCCAGGAGTTAGGTAAGAATTGGTATTTTCAACATTACAGCGGATAAAGTGAATGTGTTGACCAGTTGCATATATGTAACAGGAACACCTGGAGAGGGAAACTGGAGGCAACGATATGATCTTTCTTGAAATTGACGGATAAGGCAAACAACTCATCCTGGGAGTGCTCGCTTCTAGGTCTGTGCCCAGTGTGTGCCATGGTCATACAAATGCCCACACAAAATGAACCCAGGCAGTGCTGCTAAAACTCCAAGGACACTAATATATGGGGAGATCATTATCTGTGTATATGGTACAAAAAGGTATTTGAAGAATTGCACAGTAGCACAGGGGGTAGGCCTGGTGCCCTGCCTCACAGCTCGAGTGGGTTCAGACTTGTGTTTAAACTGGGTTCAGAAAAGGCTTTGGACCACCATGACGGTGCAGTGACTGACTATGGATGAATGGATAAGACAGCATTTGGGTTTTATTGTGGTTTCTGCTTGCACTGTCAATTTTATGATGTACCAAAAACAAGAACCAACTATATTACAACAATTATGATTAATGTGATTTTTTTTCTGTTCACCAACACCTCTGTTAAATGGGTACAGTGTCTCCGATCAACTTTCTGCAAATGAAAAGCAAAAAAAAAAAAAATAGGAGAAATGTATCATTTTGAAGACTCCAGTTTTTAATTGTAGTTTTTCCACATCTTGTGATAGACACCACAAGCATAACAAGGAGAGTGGAAAGACATGCTCTCCCAGTATTCAAGGAAACCTAATATGTCTCCACATAACTACTCTATGCGCTATTACTTTTTTGGTCCCGCAGTACTTGTGCAGACCTTCATGAATAAGTGGAGCTGCATCATTAACACTCCTAAAATTACTGAACTTAAATTCAAAGTTCAGAGAGGTGAAATGTGCATATGCCTGTTATCCACAGTACAGACTCCCTTTCATCTTTTATTATTTATTAAGTATACAACAGAGGTAGGTCTCCTTTTTTGAAATGCAATCTAATAACCTTGTTTACTTTACATCCCAAAGTAACTAAGTAATATTTTGGATGATTTTTTTAAGCCCCCGTTTTTCTCCATGAAGACGCAAACCAAGAAAGGTGTTAATAAGGAAAAATAACCGTATTCATACTGACTAATGTGTTCCCAGTGGAAATCACACTCAAGGTTTTAAATGAATAGTCAACAAGAAATGCAAAAACACGTATAACGGTGAACAGTTAAAAAATTAATCTAATACATCAAGAGTCATAACACGGCAGTACACAGCACTAGACCTGATGTGTAAGAACTACTGCATTATTTATGCACAATTCCATCATTTTTCCTACAGTTTTTCTCTGTATTCACTGTATGTGCTCATTCTGATCAATTTTACTTCATTGAAAAAATTCATGACGTTCTTAAATGCTGCACTGCACCCCAAGTGCAGCAGTGCTCACGACAGGTATCACCTATCAGGAATAAGTAGTAGTCAAATGACTATTGCAATTTGTGTTATAGCACAAGAGATCGGTGCTGGTGATTAGAAATCACTGCATTACTAAATATGTGGCCCCCACCCAGTCAGCCTCACAGTGAGAAACATTTGAAAATGGCACAAAAGAAGTGCTCTAAAAGTGGTCACTCAGGTATTAAGACAGTTACTTTGGTGTATATGAAGCTCAAAGAATCAGGGCGCCATATATAGGTAATACATCACGTGATGTTAGAGAGATGTGCTAAAATGTGATGAGGATACAAGCCACGATGATGAGACATGATATTGGGGCCTGAAAGCACGATGCTGACCATTCACCCCTCAGCGCATGTACTGAGAGCCACTGTTGTTGAACTAGGGTAAAACACAAAAGCTGGCCAGTGAATACTCATTGCAAGCATCCATCACTCTTCTATCTAAAATACAAAGCAAAATAGTGTCACATATAGTGCAATGCATTTCATCCACCCTAATGATTAGAAATATGGCTCAGGCAGGCTTGGTAGAGAGATCTTTGAGCAACACTGAATACAAAGGCGCTGTAATAAATGTACTTATTGGTTTGCAAAGATCTGCCTCTGACACCAGATTTAAAATCTGGTTCCTGTGAATCATAACAGAAGCTTGAATATCAGATAAGCTACAGGCACTGAGACTTTATAGTACATTATTATCAAGATTGTATCACAGACCCACAAGCTTAAGTTGCACTGGATTTAAATTTAACTCATTTAAGCTTATCCAGAGCGACACAGTTTACTTAGTAGAACATTTTGTCCAAAGTAACTTACTTCCTAACAAGTCTACGATTTGCATAGCTGGATACTTTTTAAAGAAACTTCCTTTTAAAGCGATGTTCAAAAGCAGGGTTTATTCCTATGATTTTATCTAACTACATTTTGGTCTCAAGTCCTGGACGTTAAATACAATCCACCATGTGACAACATACAGTATTACCATTTTTTTAGGCCAGGTCAGTAGTGTAGTGGGTAAAACTGCTGCCTTACAGCTTCTACGCTCAACTCAGTCTGTGTGTAGTTTGCCCTGTGATGTGCTGGCATCCTATTTAGGAAGCACCCTGCCTGACCCTGCATGCTTCCACGGTGGACTCTGCACCAATAAGGGGGTATTTTATACAAGTTCCAGGAGAATTTAATCAATCCAACCAGTCTTTCTAGAATCTTAAGTGAGATCTTCATGGAAAAGGTGGCAGCCCATAACTATTCGGTCTCAGCAGGAAAAGTTATCGTGTTTGAAAAAAAGACAGGCGAGAAAAATGTGTCATCTAGTTATGGTAGTGACTTTAACCATGAAAACCATGAAAAATAATTTGGGCTCACAAATGCAAGCCTGCAAATTTCACTTACCGTTGCCTCAGTTTTTACAACTTACAAAATAAGAAAAAAAGCATTTTTCTTAGGTTATCGCTTTCTCACAATACCTCTCCACAGGAAAACTGTAAGTAGACAACCATAACAGGACATGTCTAATCCATAGGCAACGCAAATCTGTGTTATTAAAAATGATTTTGATAATCCGACTAAGCAGCATGCAGAGTAGCTTTTGTCTTATTGCACAGGATTCTAATGCAGTCAGATAGAGCAGATCAAACAGCAGGAAACCTCAAGAATCCCAGTAGGGGATCATTTTTCCAGCACACAACCAGGTGAGAGAGGCACCATTATCTTGGTTTAGTTAGAGTTCTGGGAAATCTTCTGCAAAATGCCACAGTTAACAAACTTGAGGTTTCATGGTCCTACCCAGATTATACCACCCATTGCATCCCACCCAACATCAGACTTACATATCTTTAAAACTGCATTAATACTTTCATGTGTGGTGTATTGATCTGTATGAACTGAGCCAGTTAAATTTTAATTTCACCTCTAAATTCAATAAGCAAGTTTTGCTTCAGAAGAATACAGGAACATTTTTAACAAGGATATTTTGTACTCACTTTCCTTAACTGTTTGCTCTTGACAGAGTTGTCTGGAGCACAACCCAGAAGCACTGGCTGTTGAACTTGAAGGATATACAGTGAATGGGATGCCAGTCTATCACAGAGTAGCCATATGCGCACGCACTCACTCACACACACACACACACACACACACACACACACAGGAGACAATCGAGAGTTAACAATTAACCCAAAACACGTCTTTGGCTTAAGGTACGAACCCAGAGCACCAGCAGCATGGGCTAACTCTACATACACTGAGCTGGAATTCAACCTGCCACCAAACAGCCCAGCACTGTGAGGCAGCAGAGCTGCTCACTGCACCGTAATGGTCACATCAGTGTATTTATTTTGTGCCCTTGTAATACAATTTAATTTGCAAAAGTCTTCATTACAAAAAGATCTTCCTCTAGATAAAGCTACCTTCACAGCTCATTCAGTAAGGAGTACATTACGGCATGGTTCTTCACCTGAAGTTTGTTAACCCCTTAGTCTGTGAACAGGGTTCAAGTAAACTGTGAAGCACAGGCTTGCTTTTAAAGTAAACTAAATAAACAGTGGAAACAAATGTAAATAGTATTATACTATTTATAGACATTTCTTTAGGGGGACACCTTAACTTTTGTCAGATTATTAAAAGGGCCTGTGAACTATAAATGGATATACCCTATACCTTAGGGTATAGTCTACATCTGGCTTACAACCTGTGTTTACATTACAATCAGCCACTGATCCTAGCTTTACACACAATGACCTTTTAGCTACAACCTCTGACCAACATATTTCTTCTGAAGCAGCCTTTGATGCTTACACAAACAGTGAGTTGTATCCATCCACAACCATCATGCCCTATTGGGGTCCATTGCCTTTCCTCTCCCTTTTTGAGGGGCCGCCAGAGAAGTGCATCCAGCATTGATGAAATTGTTGTTTTCTCTATCACAGCTGCGTTATTGCATCCAAGTTTAAAGTATTGACGCACAGGGTCATCATCTGCTTCTTTTATAATAGACAGTGTTTTTTCTTGGTACTAGGGGAAGCCGCACTGGGTGGAAGGCCGTAAGGCTAAACCACTGCTGTCCTCCCTGCGGAGGGAAATCAGTTCAAATTCTCTCAGTTACAACCCTTTAAATCATGCGGGTGACAGGGAACACCAGACTCCATAGACTCTACAGACTACAAGCATTTTGTTAGTTTGCCAAAAAAGATTTTTTGGATAGTTGGTGACGTATGCAACCATAAGAGAAAGAGGCTCCCCCGTGAACTATTCAAGCTAAATTACGATTTGCTATCAAAGCACTTTTATATTGTTCTAACCCAACACTGTAAAATTCTTTGGACTAAAGCAACAGCAAAAAAGATTATTATTATGAATAATAATAATAATAATAATAATATGAAACATGGCTATTGCATTTTAAGGACATTTTTAATTTGTTGCTGGAATGACCCAGCTCTAACATTTCGCTGCTGTGACACTGTATCAGCTTCACAAAGGCTCCAGTTGCTATAGTGTTATCTGAATGTAGATAATAAGGACATCATAATTTATATCATAAAACCAAGCTGCCTTGAACAAAAAATAGAGACAGTAAGCTCTTCTCTTGGCAATGAAAAGTAAGTTTTGGATTTCACTTCGCATCAGTATTGCGTATATAACATATCTTAACAATGGTGCTGAACCTCCAACCTCACAGACAATTGATGTAAACCTTCACTGGGAAGTTGTGAAACATACCTACATACACCTACAGATGCAGCTTCTTACTATATAAACACACAGGCACACAGTGTATTGAGTATGTAGAAATGTACACCAGCTTGTTGTTGAAGATTTAGCAGTTTAGCAAGTTTGAGCAGAGTTCTGACCTCTGACCCTCCCCTCTCTGCTCTCCCTCACACTTTCTGTAGGGTCAGGAGTGGGAGCAGTGTGGGGCCGGCTGCACATTGCTAGCTCTAAAGAGCACCTGGGACAGCCATAAATAACACAGGCCTCTTGCCATAACACTGCAGGTCCCCCACGTCCTTCCCAGAGGCAATGGAACGGGGGAAGGGAAGAAAAATGCTACATAGCAGCTGCTGTTGCGAGGAGTGTTCACATAGTTTGCCAAGACGATGGAGGTGTTGCGGTAAAGCTGTATTACTGCTTTGCTGCACGTTTACTTTCATGTATTCACAGTCATACTTTTAGAAAGTGAGCCTGAACTATGTGTTGGCTACCAAGACAACTGTTGGTTGTTCCGTAGCGGTTTGTGCGCTGTGTCCTCCCACAGTCCAAATACATGTGCTTCAGGTGAACCAGTGGCTATAAACTGCCCTTAGTGGATGTGTGTATGAGTGAATGAGCGTGTGTGGTCATCCAGTGATGGACTGGGGTCCTATCTAGGGGTTCCCTGCCTCACACCCTATACTTCCAAGCTCTGCAACCGAGCATTGGACAAGAGATGAAGAATCAGGAATAATGGATGTGATAGAGATGATGCAGGAAACTCATTCATTCCAAACAGTTAAGCTAACTTCATGGGTACCCACACTTAGTTGGCTACATTTTCCATTTCATACACAAAAATGTAACACAAATAAACACTAAAATTTTCCTTCTGTCATTTGCATCGTGTGTAAAGTTTGAATATTATTTGTGTTTTACTTAACTATCAGCCCTGTTTACTTTTATGGATGGTAGAAGGCCCAGCTAAGGTTTTATGTGGCCTTGTATACAGTATATATCACCTGTCTATGATGCACATGCTCAGTTGCAGCAGAATGAGAAAGTTCACTGTTGGGGATGTTTGTAAATACTTGGTTTAGATTAATCATTGTATATAAGAGTGAATTATAAGATATGAGTATAAAATACAGGTCTTACATGAATCAACCATAATACCTTGATGTATAACCTATGTTATATTGCAGTCCATGTTTACTTGGTGCAGATTGTTGCACCCCTTTCTGTTTAAAGTGGTTAGGTGCTTCCTAAAGGCACAAGAGGGGCTGTTTAAAGGGCAAATTGCTGTTTTGAAAGAGGCTGGTGAAGAAGCCTACTGGTGGTATTTATAGATGCACGGAGTCAGTTTGTAAATATTGTATGTCATAGTCGTATTTCTTTACTCATTTATTTTGCAACTTTAATGAACACTTTTGGCACACAAAGTTGTTGCAACTTACCAACAGGTAAAGAACCCTGAAGAAACATGTTTGCTCCTCTTCAAGATGTAAGGTGCAACACAATGACAACTGTTATTAAAGTGAAGAGTCCAATACTGATATAATATAAAGCACTCAAATGTGTTCATTACTGACCTTTCTCTTTAAAAAATCTGCCAATGTTGTACTTCTGTAGCTGGATTCAAACTTGCCCTTGAAGGACACAGGTTCAACGCTCTCTCCTTCTCTACCCTTGAGCAAGGTAATTCCCCTGAATTACTTCTGCAAAATTACCCAGCTGTACAAATAGGTAAATCACTGTAAGCAGCTTAACATTGTAAGTTGCTTTGAAAAAAAAACACCAGCTAAACAAACAAATGTAGAGGTAAAATCACTTTTGCAAAAGCAGGTATTATAACAATTTTAAGTTCTCAAGCTATATAACTTTAGCATCTGTTTCTCAGGAGAGGAAATCTTACACATGCTGTCCATGGAACTAAAAAAAAGTGCTGCAGAGAATCGCTTGCTTCCACCTAGACACATCAGACAAACAGGGGCTTTTACGATTAGGAAATTGTCAGTAAAAATTCAACTATTAGTTCCCATGAGCTCTTAAACTGCACGTGCACATATAAAAGGCCCATTGTTGCACACCCATAAAAATCACAAACAAAAGCAGGTGTAGGTGATACAAAAAAACACTTAATACTTCAAAAAGTGGAATAGCACATTCATGCTATATCCAGATGTCTTAATGGTCAGGTCAGGCTTTGCCCCTGTGTGTTACTGTTTTACGCCTTGCCTCTCAACATGCTCGTTCAACATTAGTGAGATAAATGTTTCATTTTCTTAAAATTCACCCATGTGGCTCACTTGTCAACATACCATCCACATCTCTATCCTTCCTCTCACATGTAGTGAGAGACATGTGGTACCCAGGTGGCAGAAACGCTCCTCCACATGAGTTCACAGTTAACAGCAACATGCTGAAAGTGTTGCGTGTTCCTAAAAGCTGCAGCCTGAAGATGAGCAGGCTTCACCCTCATAAGAAAACTCAGGCTAGAGATCATCACTAAAACCATTTCCATATAATATTATAAGCAGGTTTCCATGTTGAAATACCAAGGGGGAAAATCTCTAATTGCCTCAAGTCAGCATTTTGCAAGAGAAACCTTTGGAAGCACACGGCCCATTACTCCACTTGGGTTTCCTAATTTACAACTCAGGTTTTACCTTTGTGCAGCATTCCATATGGCCGTGCTCACACCGCAGCATGCGGGAGTATAATTAAAACATGCAAGCAACGGTCTGGAAATGACTGCCGTTATCGGAAAACCTTGGAACACACTCGCTTTTACAGCCCCTTTTCTGTCGAATCTAAAAATGTGTTTTCTCCCCCAAAAAATAATATTAAGCCACAGACAGGCAAACAGGAATACATGTCCAATTAGGTAACAGATGAAATAGGTACTTTACTAATCCCCACAGGGACATTCGCACACTCACTGCCTAAACACATAACAATAAAGTGCCCGTAAGACCTGGGGCGATGCAGTTACGTCCAAACAAACAAACACAAATTACAGTTACAATAAAAGAAGTGCAGTTTCTGGGGGGTGGGTCAAGGCATTATGAGCATTATGGAGGAGGATGGCTGTTGGTACAAAGAACTCCCAAAAGTGCATCTATGCGTGCACTGTAGCTGAATGACCTGCTTGCTAAAGGCACTCGTGGTGATCACTTCATGGAGTGGATGTGAGCCAATGTCTATAATGGACACCAGCTTCTTACACATCCTGGCCTCTGCCTCTGTCATGGCCACCACTGAGTTGGGAATCACACCCATTACAGCATCCGCTTTCCTTGCCAGAGTGTTGAGTGTGTGGGTTTCACCACATGAAATGTTCCCACAGCACATAACAGCATAAAAAGCAACTACAACGTGGCAGAACACGTGAACAATGTTGCTGCACACATTAAAACATCTAAGCCTTCTATAAAAGTGCAGCCTACTCTATCCTTTCTTATGCAGCTGGAATAAAAATGAAGGATTAATAAGAAACAGATACATCATAACGCATCTTTCTGAAATAATGAAAACCTCTATAAATGAGGGCTTAAAAACATAAGTTCATATTAAAAAATTAAGTTTACAATTGCATGCAAAGAAATTGTGCCTGCCAAACTGAGGGATGATAAACAATTGCTCTGAAGCAACAGATCTGTTAGAATAGATCATAAATTCTGTTTTTAGAACAGAAATGAGATTTATAATTGTCTCAAGAGACACTTGAACTTATTGACTTATTAAGTCACTACAGCCTCTTCCACCGAGTAATCGACTTTATCCAGGCCGCACAACCCGCTATCAGACAGACACCACAGCCGTAATAGCCGTTCCACCCAAGTTAGACTGTTCCACTGTGATAGAAAGCAGACCTCAGCACGGCACTGGGGGTAAAATAACACTTCTGAAAAGACCACAACAAGCCTGCCATTTAAGGGCACAGTGTTAAGTGTGGACCCCAGCAACCCGAAGCACGTTTCGCTTCAGCAAAATTTTACGGTGGCGCTCTTTGACTCTCGTTGCCCTGGCTGAAGTTGTTTGCTCAAACGTCTTAACGTGTCGACACTGTGACAAATACAGAGCGACAGAACAGCAAAGTAATTGGCAACACCACAAAAGAAATTAGAACTGTTCTCACTGGGTGAAGGAGGGAGCGTAGAGGTCAAATCCTCACACGCCTCACACACAAGGGCTTTCAGCTATATTCATATTGAGTCTGTGCCAGGCAACCCTTGACATAAATATAAAAGCTTAAGTGGCCCTCACCAAATGGGCACTGGCACTGTGTTTAAATGGTGATTTAGCAACGGTTCCTTAAAGCTTGTTTCCCTGCCAACTCTTGTTACCTCGGAGGAGCAAACAGCCGTTTCGAATACACCCCCCCAGGTAACATGGCAGTCACAAAGAAACGTGCAGTCAGAGCTCAAATAAAAGCTGGATAATTGTTTGCTTTTGAGCGACGTATATAAAGGCTGCTATTTTTAGTTACGTGGATTAGAGTAGCAGTTTGTAAAATGCCACAAGCCAGTTTTTCTCAGGTCTGCAGGAAATTGGTCAGGGAAATAATCCTCGCCGTTTTAGTTTAGGTAAGAGTAATGAGACCAGAGAAGAACACGCCAACAGTGGCTTGCA
Source organism: Arapaima gigas (assembly GCA_900497675.1). Classification (NCBI taxonomy): domain Eukaryota; kingdom Metazoa; phylum Chordata; class Actinopteri; order Osteoglossiformes; family Osteoglossidae; genus Arapaima; species Arapaima gigas. The sequence goes on from UFQX01000026.1 coordinate 2,253,390, forward strand.
AGGCCCTCTTTGGGTCAGACCACTAAGCAACCACTCTGTAAGGGAGAAGAAGTCAGATTCTTCCATTTTCTGCACAGAGTAGATGACATCAGAGCAGGCCTGCAGAGAAACCATATCCCGCCCCATCCGGCCCGCTGTGCGACCTATGCCTGGAAATGGAGACGGGGACAGAAATAGCCGAAATCGGCAGCAGCGTGAGAAATAAACATGACACCCATAAATTCAGCATCAGAGAAAAGGTGTTTAAACAGTTGCTGTAAGCGTACGCAGTACTAAGAAATAACATTTATTCTGAAGGTAGTACCTTCGTTCATTCTCAAATACGCTGACAAAATGCTAATGTTTGGGATTTAGACCTTTCATTTTTTTGTTTGGTTACGTAAAGACTACACAATTCGTTTTTAAGTTACATTCAATGGTACTTTATACTTGAAGAGATTTAAAATGTATGATGTGAAAAAAGAAATCCTTTAGCCTATGGAAAAAAATGTCACATAATGGGCAGAAACAAGCAGGCTTTTACAAAACGTGTAACAAACCATATTTATGAAAATTTCTGCAAATAATGCACTCTGTTGTACCTTTAGAAGTATATATATGTGTATACAGTTCAGTACATATGTACATATATACAAATATGATTCTTTCCTACCAGCACCCACCAGTTATAATGAACTTGTTAACTTAGTTTCGGGCCGTTAAACTGGTCTTATTTTACTGTAACTGGGAATTATTTGTTATTTATTGGATATCGATTTATTTATTTTGTTCCTTTTAATATGTTTAATATTTTCTGTTATGCATCCTCTGTTTAAGTTACTGTACGCGTAAATTTCCCTGCAAGCATTAATAGTTGCATCCTGTCCTTCACTATCCTATGAGACAATGTCGGCGTAGGTGTCTCCTGTTAGTGTGAGTAACCCAAGAGCAAACCTTCCTTTAAGAAATTGGATATAGGCTTGGAAAGTGCTGAATACAAACATGGGAGGGTGAAAAATGTATGACAAATAACAAAAAAAACCTGTTAGCTGATTAGTTAATTCACATAAATAGAAAAAAAACGCATAATATAAAAAGCTACCCGAATACCGTAACAGCATAATATGATAACAATAATGCGTGCTGATACATTTCTGCAGACAAATAAGTAGTAAAACGCTGCACAAACAGATACAGACAAAATACAGATTTTTCTGTGATGCCTGTAAAGAGGGCAGTTTCAGTACTTTATTCTCCTGCAGGGTTTCTATAAAATGGAGTGTGGGGCAGAATAAATACATTTCTGCCGTGTTACTGCCGCTGCCTGATTGTTCAGGCTGCCCAAGGCTTTCTCCTTCAGCTTACCTGTTAAAACGGGCTTGTCTGTCTCCCTGGAAACAGACAATAGATATTTTAAACAACAACAGGAAGACATGCTGCTGTGCGACCCCCTAAATCACAGCAAGTGACTAGAGGGGGGTCTTTGTGAAAGGAAAAGATCTCTGTCAATTGCTCATTTTGTTCACCTCCATTTCAGCAGACAATTCAAAAGAAAGCTGCACACACTTGGTTTTCTTGTTGATTTTTGCTGCCAAACAAGTGTTTGTTGACAAAATATTTTGTGGGTTGACATATTATTCTGTTGACTTACCCATCAAGTACAGTTATGATACCAAATTCTACAAATAATAGAAAGAATCTAACAGCTTTACACCACTGGATGTCTCAGGGGTTCTATTAGGTTTTTATTTTGCCTACCAGACCCTACCTCCTTAACATCCATGGTGCATATTTTGTACATAGTCTGAAAATGATATTACCCATTGTACACTCAGGTAAGAAGTGGTTAGTATAGGTTATTCCAGATAATTCTCATGCTGAAGAACTTCATTCCTACCTCCACTGTATCAGAGGCAGCAGATAGCAGCACTGTGGTAGGGGCTGCTGCCTTAACCCTCAAAAAATGCTGCTCCAAGTCTCCACTCTTGTGTTAATACCCTTAAACAAGATTCTGACTATTCCAGTAAAAGATCTACCCTCCTGTATCAATATTTAAATCACTGTAAGACACTTTGAAGGAAAGCATCAGCGAAAAGAATAAAGGTAATAGCTGCAGAAGACGACTCTGGTAAAGGCCTAAAAACTTTTAAAAGACCCACCACCCACATAAATACATATAAACAGTAGTTGCTCTCATCTGGAGCCCAGCACAGTATAATATAAGTGTGTTGGTCCAGTTGATGAGCTGATGAGCCGATAACGTCTTACAGCTTACAGCGTGCGGGTTTCCAGCTGGTGGACCACCTATCCTGGCTCATTCACTGTAAGAGATTCAGGCTTGGATTCATCATGGAACAAACTCAGAACCCCCTGGAAAACAATCTAAGAGCACCTTGGAAGCCCCAGCCTCCATTCCATATTCTTCTGCTAAAGCCAGAGCCGTGGCAGTGACTGATGGAGTCTGCAGCACACGGTGGAGACTACACAATGTCTCAGGTGATCCGCACAGCACCACATCTCACACGGGCCCTAAAACGAAACACATTAAGTGGGAACTCCCCTGAGCGGCAGGTCATGTGGATGGAGGCCATTCTGGAACCTGTACGGAACCCCAGCAGTGCACATTCCTGCGAATAGAAGGCGTTTTATGCTACATCCAGACTCATATTACAAGCAGAGAACACGGGCCATGGACTCCCCTTCAACACACCAAAAATCTGCTTTTCAGATATGTTCCGCACATTTTTGGTACAATATGACTGATTTTTACAGACAACATAAAAGTTTTGCTACTATGAACAGAGGATGAGCAAAAAAAATTTCTGATTCAAACACACATCCAGAGTCATTGGTTTTTGTCGAACAATGCCAAAACTGTTGCACATTCTACAGTGCTTCAGCATACTTTCTGCCTCATTATTGTTGCTGTTGTTGTTGTTGTTGTATCACTTTGTTATTTATTCACATAGCTGACGCTTTTCACCAAACTCTTTATAGTGTGAGGCTTGTACTCAATACAAAACTGCTTCCTTTATACACGAGGTATGGTGAAGGCACCTTTACTACAGTTTGGACTCTAAAACTTTTTTATGTAGAGCCTTCAGAATTTCATTATAAGAACAACTGCAGTTTTGCCTTTGAAAATGATCTGATAGATGTTTTAATCTGATAAAGATGAAAGGCAATTCAAAGTAGAATACCACTTTTAGGAGGTTAAAAAGGCTGGCAGAATAAGACACATATTCATTTACTCGCTATTATTCTGTTAACAATCATTGGCAGGTAGTGTATTGACCAGGTAAATCAACTCCTCGAGGGTCACAGCCACGCAGGTTTTAAAGTTAACTTTTGACTGGAGACGGTCTTAGACCAGCAGCACTTTTTGCTCATGTAATGACTTTGACAACACTGTTGAGTGTCAAGGTTAAATGAAAACCAGCAAACTTGCAGAAAATTTCAGCTGCTGGGCAAAGGTTCAGATTTGGCTAATGGTGCATGGAGTTTATCAGTTAATGTGTGAATAAACTTAATGCCGCTTGGTCTGTAAAATGTACAGCCCTCACAGCGGATTTGGATAAATGGATAAAACTAAATGGATGAACAAAACAATTAAAAATTTACTTTGAAAGAGAAAAAGGACATTATGTTTCGATCAGCCTTGTGATAGCCAGCATTCTGTTACAGATAACTCTATTTTGTAAACACTTTGCAACTTCCTCACACTGCGTTGTTAAGATAAAATACTGTGCATTGCATGAACTTTTGCGGGCTGGTTTTTTACTTCCTTTGACATCTAGATCCTTATATTGTCCTTAAACTCGTCTCAAAAGTATAGTTCTGATAAACCTGCCGCAGAACGCACCTGTGAAAAATAATCCTGTAAAAGACACTACAGTCATTCGTCTAATTGAAAAATACAGAAGAGCTGAGACACAGGAGAAAAAGTCATCAGAAGACATGACAAGTCATAGCTCACGCTCAAGGAGACTCTACCTCCTTTCAGTTAGCAGCATCGCCCAATATCCAGCCCTGGAGCTGCCAAGGAGACACTTCAAATGATCTCTCAAATCACAGGCCTTTAGGTCCATAGTCTACACCGGTACAGTAACTGGGTTAGGATTAAGGCTCAGAGGTAGCATGTTCGAGTCCAGAAAGTTCAAAAAGTCAAAATAAATAACTTGTCATATGCGAACCATGCTTGAAATTCAGCAGAAGTCTCACAGTTTGTTGCAGCTTGACAGCTTACTCCCCTGGGACAGTGAGGTCTTTTTGTTCTGAAGGGTCATCTTGTTGCTTGGTCTTTCGATGAACTGTACAACAGTTCATCATAGTAATGGACAGATGTGACAAAATGGCCAAATAGTTAAGGTGATGGACTGCTAATCCAGGCATGGGTTTGAATCCCATTCTCATTGTCGGAAGCCGGAGAAGTGAAACAGTAGTGAACTTTGGAACGCGAACAATTGTACTAGGTTTAGGTATTTAACATTGTTAAGTTGCCTTGGATAAAAGTGTCAGCTATACACAAAATAGAATAACCATTTATAGCAGATTGAAACCTGGCCATGCCCTGTCTACATGATTGGCAGCTGCACCTGTAACAGAAGAAGGAGGCTGATTTGGAGCACATCAACCAATAAAGGACAAAATGAAAGCCAAGACGAACAGAGAGAGGGGAGAGGGTGAGCAGAAGGGAAGGTGAGTACAGGACTCCGTTGATGTTTGCTTCATGTGTCAGTTGCTTTTGCACGGTATTATTTTAGGGCTTAGTTGTTGGTACCAGTTCTCCATTGTTATTAGATTTTTGAGCTGTCGCTGTATTTGTAAACTGTGAAAACAGGGGAAGAAAGAATAAAAAGCTTGTGAAATCCTCCTACACTTGCTCTCCAGACCAGGCACACACTAGTGTGCTGCACACCATTATACACCACTTTGAAGAAATAAATAATAAATCTGCAAAATGAATAACTATAAATGTAAGAAGACAGAGCAAAAGTAAGAGATGGGTCAAGAGTGTCTCTGTTGTGTTGGACTAACAGTGATCCACCATAGTAAAGACCCGGTGACTCTCGCGCTGAAAAAGCTTAAATGCTCACTGGGTTTCAAAAAAGAAACCAACAGCAGATTACTGTGTTGTCCTTGTATTTACTGTGGTATCCACACAAATCTACACAAAACACTGCTAATTTATACTGCAAGTATGACAAACTCAGGTGACTCAACCTATGCTACTCATTTTGGGTATTTAATAAGTAAAACTGTTTGATATGTCAAATGTATAAAAAGCCTGGCACAGATTCTGTTTTTTGTTAGCAAGACAACCAAAATCACCCACCCCCCACCCCACCCCCCCCCCAAAAGTACTGTCTTCACCCAGAACTGCATAAAGATTCGTTCATCCATCGTTCCATCCTTCCATCCATTCATATCCATTTCCTCTGGATTCTAGTCAGTAAGTTATAGGAAGTCCACAATAATAAAACAAGCTTTTATTTCTCCCAAGCTTTTGAATTGTATCGACAGTTTCCTACAATACTCAGACTCCTACAATTCCCAGCCATCATTTTCCACAGTCCACACATTTTTTTAAGTTTTCGTAGCACCACAAATTTAACAAGTTGAACATATCGATAGGCATCACACACGGCAAGTGCGGAGAAGAGAAAAATAGTAAAGATTTGGAGGGAACACAAATTGACGGTGCACTTTGTCCTTACGCAAAACAGAATTCATGAGCTATAACACTGGCTTTTTACCACAGGCATCACTTAGCAGGATTCCAGTAACTTGAATAAAACCCCAGAGGATCAGATTTATGTGAGGCTACATTTTCTCTTCTGTCACCATTTAGTCCTTTTCACCTGAGACCTAAAGAATTTAACACAAATATTCGTTGCAATATGTAAGGCACAAAATTATTTAATTCAAACAATAACCATATTATGAGTCAGATTCGAAAAATGCAATTCTTAAACACTGTAACCATCACATTTGTCTGTCTACATACCCGACACTGACGAATAAGAGATGTAGTTAATGTTTATTGTCACACAGGTTGCTACAGTTGTTGCCATTGTTCTGTTCACAATAAAGAAAGATGCTGCAACCTGTCTTAGTTCCCTTGGTAACCACACAAACTCTAGTAGCAATTGCTCAAAAAGGAAGAGAAAAAAAACTTTAACTGTGCAAATGTTTTCTTCTGCAATCACCATGGTGCACTGTGGACATTTTGTCAGTCTTGGAGGAGGAATGTGAAGAAGCCAGGAAGCTTATTTACACCTGCAAAAGTTTTAACTACAAGACAAACACAAGGTGAAGCTCTGTTTCATCCGGTTGCAAAGCCACATTTGGGTGAAGGTGCCCTCGTCTCTCAACACCAGCTGCCCCCTCAGGACCGCCTGCATGCAGTGACTCACTCGCTGCGACGCGCGCGCGCACACACACACACACACACACACACACACACACACACACACACACACACAATTTTAAAATCAACAAAAGACTGCTATGGCTCTACTTAGATAAAAAGTGGCAGCGAGGAAAGGGGACGAGAACACACAATCTACAGACAGATTTATCTATCGGCACATGCACAGCACATAGGGTCTTTAGTTTTACTTTTTTAAAGCCCGGGATGTGATATTAAGTAAAGAAAAGCAATTCACACTTAGTTCAAGGATACCACAGCAGAGCCCCTGCAAGAACTCAAAACACAAAGCCTTCAAATTACAAGTCTGTCACACAACGATCCTACTGCCTCCTGCTTGTGAGACATGAAACACATTTAAAGCACAAGGAGGTAGAAGACAACATGCCATTCAGAAAAAAAATCCCACACAAAATACAGAAGGTATAGATAACATCTCTATTTTGTCGAACTGTGTCTTTTTGCAAGAGGCCAGACTTCAAACAACCTGTATAATATTTAAACCCAATAAACCCAATACAGCTGAGACTGTTGATGTTTGCACCTTCCTACCACAGAAGCTATTTGTTCTCCTTGAGGCGTATGTTGTTTTTCCCCTGACCGCAGCTTCCCGCTGCTTCACTGTAGTAAATATTCATACTGTAAGTTCTGCCACGTGGTATTTCAAGTGTAAATCAGTTGATAGTGGAAATACATTCTCTAAAAATATGCAGGTGGGCACTTGGGGTCTACAGTTTCAAAAGTTTCTGAACTCATAATTCTTGGCAATTGTATTCATTGTCAGTGTGAAGAAGCTTCATAGAACAGAGGTGCTACCTCAGACCCTGTTCACCATCACCTAGACCTCATCGGGGGACTTCTAATGCCACACTTTTAATGGGTGCTAGGCTGTGAGGTAGCACTCTCCACATGCAGGAAAATTCTACACCAACTACAGTATATATTTCAGGAAAAAGACACACCTCTCTATATAACCCTGAGCAAAGTAATAATCCCAGTCCAGTTGGGTTTCACAAGGCCATTATGTTTCTGTGTTGATTCTTTACTGTAATATAAATGAGGCGCTCTGCCCAAAGGTATCTTGCAGGATCGTTGTTCTGCTCAGCACTTTTATTCCTTTTTTTTCCATCTCAGTACCTTCAGGAAGTTTAATGATCGTGCTTCTCTCAAAGCATGAACCCTGTAAGCTCGTCCCACTGCCACCCCCACCCCCCCTCCACCATCCAAAAGTAATTTCAGAGGCGCTATTTTCCCCAAGCTTGGTGGAGGCACGGTCAGAGTGTGGCCACGGAGTTCACAAAGGAAATAAACTAGTCTGTCAATAAAGAGCCGTGCAAGGATTTCAGTCAGAAAACCTCACTGGAAATGTATTGGAAGGTGATTAAATCCTCATAAACTTTTATCTTATAATCAGCGTTTCTTTTGGCCTTTAATGAACACCTGCTCGATTTCACTAGTCACAAAGCACTTTTAAAGACAAAATCTGCATGAAATCACACACAGACACTTCCAGGGTGCTCCCCCATCATTACAAGAAATACACAAGAATTTCAAGTTTGTAACAGTTACTTGGCCTTAATTATAGTTTCTGATTTACCTTATTTTCAAAAACTTCCTTAATAACAATTTAAAAGCTTTTTTCTTTCTGCCAAGTCATTGATCTTGTAAATATAATGTGTGGAAGTTAAGCACTAAAAATATCATTTCATTATTATGTTGCTAAGCTTAAGTTAAAGTTGAATTCAGAACTATACAGGAAAAAATTGCATTTTAAGTTTAGGAGCTTTTTTACATGGACTAGTACTCCATTAGGGTTGACCCAACAACCTTTAGAACATCAAGTCATGTCCTTAAGGACTAAATTCCATCACCGTAAATTCCAAGTCACGTTAAATATATTAAGTGTCTGCAGTACTGAATGAGCAACAGTCAGAAAAAAGCAAAGGTGACTCCCATAACAAAAAGGAAAATTGAACAAAATGCAGTGTTACATTTGCAAAAAAAAAAAAAATCTCCCTTGGGGCGAACAAAACCAACAATGAAGCAGAAAAAAAACAGCAAAAAAGTTAACTGCTATTAACTCTGAAATACTCCCCTATTATTATAGTCAATTAAAAAAAACATTCTTGAAGAATAAAATGGTTTACCATTTGCTTAAAATACTGAACAAAACAGACTGCCACCGTGAGACATGCTTCTACAAACCAATAAAAGAGCTGCATCAAATAAGCAAAAAAGTGCACTAAAAATATCCCACAAAACATCGACGTCAATATAAAGTTAACACAGTTTATCATCAAATGGACCTTTTACCCCCACTGTGGGAAAATATTTAACATCCATTCACTTATTCCATTTAACAGTGACACAGCGATGTGAATGTCACAGTGAAATATTAAAGTTGATACAGACAACATAATGATCATGATAATAATGATGGTGATAATGAGCTGTGTAATTTATTTATTTGGCAGGAAAAGTCCAGACTGTAACACTGCAAAACAAAGACCCTGAGTAATGTGGAGAACAAACACAGTACTTTTTTTTCCATGAGTTGATGCACAGCTATGCGACAAAATAAACTCTCCCTTAGCGCCACCAGGTGGTGAGAAGTGCTAAATAAAAAGATGAAAATAAAACTTCTACAGAAACACATCACGCGCGTTAAATACGACCAGCACACTACGCCGTCTGAGGTGTAACCGCTTTCATGGTGCGACTCGGTTTGCTCTACACGACTTCTTTCCACCTAAATCTTACAGAATAGTAAGAGCTGTTCTTCCAAAACCGGTTAATCTACAACACAATAGTAAAACAATCAAAACTGCTAAATAAAAAGTAACCATTTGAAAACAGTAAGAACACACGCATGAACAACTGCGGGACGGCTGGCCGTTATAAATCACTGTGGCGCTCTAAGAAACAGCAACATCGCCGAGTTGTTTGTCGCGTTGGAGAAAAGATTGTGCAAAATGAATAAATGTAAATATACGTAAGCGGCTCCAGCGGCAGGTCGCTCACCAAGGGGGCTGTCCGGCTGTCCCGGGTCATGTAATCGGGCCGGTGCCGCAGGTGAGCGGGCGCTGCAGCCGTTCGTGCGCCACGCACACAACTTGCGCTAATCCCACTTTCTTTGCGCTGGAGCAAATCCTTAAGGATCACACGCAGGGTTTCTCAGAGCCACTGCCCCCCAGTGGACTCGACTGCGGCAGCCGATCCTCCCCTACCGTCCCGTCCGGTCCGGTCCGGTCCGGTCCCCTCCCCGACGACGTGCTGCACTCCGGCCAGGTGCGCCGAGCGGCCGCTGGCTGCCGCTCTCCGTGTGTCTGCCGCCGCGGCTGCTCGCTCTAAACTTTGGGGACAGGTGGCTCTCGCGACGTAAGACGGCGCTGATCCACGTTTGGTCCCTCCCGCCCGTGTAGACGTTGCTTTAGCTGCGGTGAATGATCCGCCCCTCCCGACGCGCATCGCGCTCCTCAAGTCTCCAAGTGTCGCCTTCACACCGGGATGGACTTCGACAGCCTCGGTCCTGCCCAGAAGTACATCAATATTGCTGCAAACACGTCCGAACAATGATATTTAGTATACTTCTTCCTCCATTATGATTATTATTATTATTATTAGTGGTGGTAGTAGTATCAATATTATATATTTCGCTATATATAATAGTATTTTTTTATACACTGCATTATATATTATAATCATATATACTTTAATGACACATAATACCTAAATGAAGGTGCCCAGGTTCGCACCTGATCTGGTACTTAAATCTACACAATTGTAGGATCTGATTCTGGAATTAAAGAAAAGGGTCTGTTAAATGAGTAGATTATTTGCATCTTATAATTTAACTGTGTTGGACTGTGATGTTCTGTCATGATGTGGACTTCTGTGACAGTTGGTATAGGCATGAAATTATGAATGAAAAAGGAGATTTACGAACTTGATACAGTTAATGCACAGTCTGTATTTATTAGTAAAAGTGCACGTAGGCCACGTTTAAATTACATGTAGAAAAACAAGGATTTTTATGACTTGTGCAAGTATGGAATTTGGCATATATACTTTCCAGAGTCAAAAAAAGGTTGTGTTAAAATAGTAATCAAACACTATGGCATGAGTAGCACCTTAATACAGAGATGCTTTAAATCTGTACCTGGCCAGTGAAGTAACTGTCACAGGGGGTCTGTTTGGTCTGACCTTCCCTCTCATTAGATAGGAAAAGTGATTCATCTTGTCTGCTGTTTTAAACTGACATTATCAAAACAGCCAAAAAATCTGCTGCTCCACAATACACTTTTTATATCATTGGTGAAGCTGCCCCACTGCTTTAGCTTTAGATATTCACAAACAATATATCTATAGTCCTTTGCAAAAGTATTCGAACCCCTTCAAAGTTATCAAAATTGCCTGGATAACAAATAATACTTACACAGTCCATGTTTTTATTGAGAACTAATGTGTTCCAACACATTCTCAAAGGCAAAATAGGTGATTTGTCTTTAGATATTGTTAAAGAAAATTAAAAACTGAAATGTGCTGCTCCCATATGTATTCAAACCCGCGAGTTCTGGAAACTCCATGTTTGCACAGATGAAAAACTGTTCCCCAACAAGAGCACAATTTTATTTATATACATGTGGGTACAGTAGGATTAGTTATGAAACGTTTCGCAAAACTGAAGTAAGAACAGTTGAATTCATATTTACAGAAAAAAATGCATGACATGTCATATTCACACAGAGAGATGAAGTGAATTTGGACTGAGGAGCAGAGTTTATTTACAAATGTGCTGTACCGTTGCTGAGGATTAGATACACGGTGTAGTGATGATCCTGTGAACTGTGAGTGGAGAAACAAGGGGACTTAGTGCTCAAGAATTTGGAGAACTTGGTAGACGAGGGAACATGGAGACATGGTGACGAGGGGTCTGGGGAACTTGGAGGAAATACAGGAACACACTATAAACAAGAAGTTTGCATGCAGGATTACAGGGTGTTTAGAACCACTATTTGCACAGACAGTTGCAGTGGAAGCTGCTGATTTACAATCTGAAACCAGACCTCAGTTCTTTTTACCTTTTAATGATCTGGTAATATGGAACAGGTGTGCTGATATAACTAGGTGATCCTAGAAGTACTACTCCCTGAGTTCATGACAGTACACTCCTCCAAGGAGTAGTTCCAGCTGTTCTATGTTGGTGGGAAAGAGGCTATCATCTAGGGTGAGGGGCTGGTGACCTGAATGCATTAACTTGTGTACTGGGTCCTGAGTGAGAATTGGATCCAAGATGTCAAAGGGTGGTACCCAGGCTGCTCCTCTGGTCCAGTCCTCTCCCAGTGTACCAAATAGTATATCGCTTCATTCAGTCATTCTGAGTCCAGAAAAGTTTTGATGGAATATACGGGGGAGCCCTTGACTTCAACAGGTGAAAAAGGTGTGCTAAGGGATTAGTCTGGCAGAACTGAAGTATTGTACTATAGTGTTGGAGCTACGGGACATGAAATGTGGGACACATTCAATTATCGGGTGATAGCAGCAAACGGTATATGACCAGGTTAATTCTCTTTACAAATTTAAGGGCTCTATGTACCTGGGACCCAACTTCTTGGAGCGAAGGTACAGTTTGAAATCCACAGTGAATAGCCGTACTCACTGTGTAGGCTGGTTAAGCACCATTCAGTGCAGTCTGTCTGCTTTTACCTTCTGTAAACAACCTGAAAACCTGCTGAATCAATAACTTAGGAGTTTCCATGGACGTGGGTGGCTTTGTTGAATAAGAATCAACCGACATGGTTTAGAGAAATGGTCAATCATCACTAGAGTGATGATGTTTTCCTCAGAAACAGGGAAGCAGGTCTGTAATAATATCAATGGCAATGTATGACCGGGATTGACTGGGAAGAGGCGGGGGTTCTAAGCAGGCAGCTGTCAAGGGACAATTCCTTGGGCACATGTGGTACAGGCTAGGCCAAACTCTCTCACAAATGGTCTCATTGGCAGCCTCTAAAACCAGCCCCCAGCTTTAAAGTCTTACCCCTGAGTGCCCTGTGTTGGGGGAATCATGGGCCCAGTGCCGTAGCTATAAGTACGCTATGGTGGGAACGTGTTCTGTGGCTGCTTGCTTGGCATCAGTTCCTGGACTTGAGCTGTTCTGATGTTGTCCAGCAGGGCCCAGCATATTGAGGCTACAAAGTATGTGACTGGCAGTATGGTATCTAGTGAAACACTGCTGGAGGAGACCTCAAACAAGATAGACAAAGTGTCAGCTTTATTATTTTTTAACTCAGGACAATATATGCCAGTTAAGCCTGGTGAAAAACAGAGCACATCAAGCTTGCCTTGAGTTGAGTCTCTTGGCTTTTTAAAAAATATTCCAGATTTGCAGAAAATGGTAAGTGGCACCCTGTAACCAGCACTTCCATTCCTCTAAGGCTAACTTAATGCCAGTAGCTCTCAGTTCTCAACATCATCATTCATTTGAGGGTGACAACTTTTAAGAAAAGAATGTACAAAAATATAACGTGTTGCATCTCCCTGCTTCTGCAAGAGCACAGCACCCACCCCACGTCAAAAGCATGTCCTTCCAACACAAACTGTAACATAGGTTCAGGATATCTCCAAATGGGGTCTAAGAAAAAAATGCTTCGGGGGTTCGTCAAAAGCGTGTGCCTCTGGGATCCAACTCAGTCAACTGGTGGCTCTTTACACTTACAGCTACTGCTATCAAGTGAGGTGCGATGGAAATAATGCCTCTTATGAATCGCAGAAAGTCTACACGACTTCAGTTATGACCATAATACAATGCCAGAGATTTTAGTAATGACAAGGTCATTATACTCCGAAGAGTATATAGGAGTGAATCGGCATTTGAGTTCCTTATAGTAGTGCCTCGGCAGAGGAATAAGACAAGCCTGTGAACACTGCTTTCTCCAACACAGCAATCCACCAGTGCTCCATGAAGATACAGGATCATGAGCAACCAAGCAGGGATATCCCAAAATCACTGGGGCATAAAGAAATCAGAAAACACGGAAAAGTTTCAGCTTCTGAACCAATGAATGTATTGGATTCTTTTATTTCTCCCAACCAAGACATTTTAAATGGTAAGAGGAACTGGCAGGCCTGGTTAAAGACACCACTCACCAACAGATCCTGTACTGCAGGTCCAGGTCGGGCTGTGCAAGATGTCACAGTCCTTCCCAGAACTGGCATTTTCTTTTCTCCTGAGTCAAATGTTCCCTGCCCATTAATGCTGGTGCAACTTCCCATGGCTCCAAGACAAACCGTTTTCAGTTTTTACTGCAAAACCATCTGGAAGAACTGAAATGGAGGAGTTGTATGGTACATGGAAAGGACTGAAGATTCTGAGCTTGAAATTAACCCAGACTCATTTGCTGTGAACAAGGCTCTGCTGAGTAACATTTGGAATACAGGCATTACTGTTCCTGGATACTTCTGACAGTGGTCAGAAGTCCAAAGGATTTCCATGCTATAACTCCAGGGCTGGAGTTACTGCTCTGGGGTACTTTCCACTTTAAACTCAACCAGCAATAAATCAATGCGGTGTCCACCTAGCTTGGTTTGTTTATTATAACACTCCAGCGGCGCACGGTCTGATGACAGACCCTGTCCACAATGTCCTACTCACCTAAGGTGATACCTCCACATTTGGAACACAAAAATCAGTAAAGTGCTGAAGTTTTCTTCTGTGATATATCATGCATTCTCCATTTGCCCTGATGACTAACTTGAACCAAAAGGAGTTCATTCCTTTTGAAGAGTGCACGCAGCTGGTGAAGAGTACATGGCAGAGTAGTGATCCAGTGAATTTTCAACCACAAGACAGGGAGATTTGGTGATGACAAAACTGGAGAACTGGCAGGGGAAGGACAACGGAGAGTTGGTTACAAGGGGATTGGAGAACCTGAAGGAAACAAAGGAACATGCTGAAAACAGGTACACAGGATCAGAGGATGTTTGGAATCACTTTTCACACAGGATGTTGCAATGGAGGTTGCAGATTGAGAATACAGCCACAGTCCCTTATTTCTTTTTTTTTAATCTAGTAATATGGAGCTGGTGTGCTGGACCAACTAGGTGACCCTCACCAGCCTCATCTGTGGTCAACAGAGGTATTACTCCCAGGGATTGTGACAATACACACTTCCGTCCATGTGTTTCTTTCTTCAGCAAGAAGCTGCATGGTCAAACATGTTTGACAACCTCTTTCTTGTATACAAGTGACCTCCCTTCAGAATAATGTCTTACACACAACTATAGCTATGACTGTAGCTATCAATATCATTATGAGTAAAATTGGGATTATTCCCAAGGACAGTCAGCTACCAAATACACCCGCTTTAGATACCAAACTCCCATTACAACTTCAGTTTTAAGTCACAGTAGAATATTACTTACTTCACAGTTATTACATATTATATATGGTTATTTTAAAGGTATGTAAGTGCCATAATTCTCCCCATTTATAGTTCATTTTAATTTGAATAAACCACTGTTGAAAAATATACCCTCACTACAGTTTTTCACCACTATCAGCACTGCAAAGACCTTGCCATTAGAGGGTCATAAACAGAAGGAAGCTGTTGTTTTTACTCCTGTAAAATAGGGATTTAAAAGGTCACCCGCGATATAAACTAAGAGAAATATGGACCTTAAGTAGAAATAAAATATTACTCAAAAATGGATCCAACTATAGGCCTTGGCTGAATTCCGAGATCCACTTGCTGCTGAGGAAGTGCAATATTGCACTTAAATCTGGTGACAGAGCAGCGCTAAAAGCTGCCAAGGCCAATCTCACCAGCAGGATCAAAAAAACAAGGCAGCTTGCACCGAAAGGATCCAAAAGTATTTTGTGGACAATGATCTGACGAGGACGTGGCAGGGCATACAGTATATCAGCGACCACAAGGAAAAGATCAACAGTGTCAATGAGGAGAATGTGCCACTGAATTGACTGAATAACTTCTATGCGTGGTTTGAGACCCTCAACACCACCCACCCATGATTGCGACACCCCTCCCTGGCACCCAAGTACCATCTGTGTCCGTGGTTGACATGAGAACTTTGATGAGAGTTAACATACGGAAACCTGCAGGTCCTGATAGTATTCCCCGCTGCATGCTAAAGGAGTGCACTGGAGAACTGGCAGACATCTTCAACATCTGCCTGACTGAGGCGGTTGTCCCCAAGTGTTTCAAAGCCACTATTATCACCCAGTCCCCAAATCACCAGTATCCTCCCCTAATGAATACCACCCCAGTGTACTTACCTTGGTCCTTATGAAGTGCTTTGAGATGCTAATCTTGCCCCAAATCGACGCCTGCATCCCACTTTCCGCACAAGCCCCACACCAGTACATCTATACATCTACCACTACCACATCTCTATTGAGGACACCATCACTGCTGCTGTACTTCTGGCCCTGACCTACCTGGAGGATAAAGACTTGTGTCAGAACGCTGCTCACTGACTTCACTTCAGCATCCAATACCATCATCCCCCATCAGCTAGTCAATCAACTGTCCTCAGTGGGTCAGAACATCCTCCTGTGCAACTGGATCTGGCTTTCCTGACCAACAGACCACAGGCTGTAAGGATCTGTAGCAACTGCTCACACACCACCATCTTGAACACCGGTGTAATACCGGTGCAATACCAGTAAGACCAAGATAATAAAATAGGAGATAATTGTTCACTTCAGAAGGATTATAGTTGCTCACACTCCTCTGTGCTTCGGTAGTTCAGCAGTGGATCAGGTGCACAGCTTGAAGTTCCTAGGAGTGCACCTCACCAAGGACTTCTCCTGGACCCACATCACAACCCATCTTGTGGAAAAGACACATTAGCATCTCCACTTCCTAAGGAGATTGAAAAGAGCTGGACTTCCTTCCCCCCTTCTCAACAACTTCAATAGATATGCCATAGACAGCATGTTGACCTCCTGCTTCACAGTCTGGTATGGGAACTGTAGTGCTTCTGACTGGGGAACTCTGTAGTGGGTAGTGAAGCCCAGTCTATTACCAAGACCTCACTACCCACCATCCAGATCACTTCCAACAACCAATGTGTCAGGAAACCTTGTATCATCACCACGCACCCCTCTCACCATCTGTTTTCACTACTACCATCTGGAAGATGCTGTCACTGCCTGAGGGCCAAAACTGCCAAGTTCAGTAGCAGCTTTTTCCTGCAGCCTGTCAGGCTTCTGATTTTTGGACAGTACAGGGAGTGATCACCACCACCACCACCACTGACCCCCCCACCCTCCGTATCATTAGATAATGTTTGCACTGCTGAATCACTTGCTGTGAATACTCATTTGTCTCCTTACTTGTCTTCATTTTCTTATCAGCTTATTTACCCATCCCTACAAACTACCTGATTTTGTCTGTCATGCTGTCTGTTTAGTGCATTGTGCCTCATGGCCCAGGAGGAACTGCATTTTGTTTTCTCTTGTACATCTATATAAGGCAGAATGACAGTACAGTGAACCTCAAACCTTGAATGTGTATAACAAAGTCTCGCTTCAGGAGTCATGAGCAGCGGAGTGGTGACCAGAGAAACACAAGAGAAAGCAGTGGAGCTGTGGAGTAAATGAATTGTGGGCTGCTGGCAATATGTCCTCACACTGATAGTTAAATACGTCTGAATAAATATACAAGCGTAAACAGTTTACAGTAATACCTTGATCAGCACTCTATATACATTCTTGAGAAAAGGAGAGCTTCTTGAAGCAGCACTATAAGAGGTCATTAATACAGTATATTGCATGAGTGGAGCTTAAAAACTGCACACGTGCAACATATTATAAAACACATTAGTTCTACCTTTAATAATGTACAGCAAATAAACATAGAAAACTGTATATTTTCTGATGACGAAAATAAAATTCAAAAAATTTGTTTCAAAATAGGTTCTGGGGAAAAAGAATAAATAAATTATTAAGATAAATTACCCGAAACTGAAGAAGGAGGAAGCAGTATTTGAGGCATCAGTGTGTATTCATTAAAGACCTCTCGGTAAGATATCAGGGCCTGTGCGTAAATCATTTTCTGCTATTTTGGTTTCAGATTTTACATGAAGACAAAAAGCAGGCGACTTTAATTTGTATACATCTGCTTTTCTACTTTAAGTTGTGCTTCTCACTAAACCAAGTAACAGGTTGCTGGGCAACTGAATCATAAAACCAAACATGTAGCCTGTCTTCCGTCCCACACTTGTGCTGAGAGCTTCATAATATCACAGGGTGATAAGTCAAAATCCTGAGCTGTGACCATGACCGTTAACCCGCCTCTAGCTTTCCTCACCATGTCTACAAGTGAATAGCCCTTCTGGCCACAGTCACACTAACCCCCCCATCCATCACACCTTGGCAAGAAGCAACCACTTCAGGTCTCAGAGCAAACAAGAAGTGCAGAGTTTACAGTGTTTTATAAGCAGCTCAATCAAGTCTGACAGCAATCCTTGGGCTTGTTGATGGCGCACAAGTGAGCTGATAGGAAGTGGGCGCACAACACACACAGAGGGCTCCTCTTCGTCCCTCTGAGTAGTTTTTCTGCGCCGTGCTGCCAGGTCATTTCTCAGGGTCACTGGGGTTTGGACAACCAGACTTCAGGCAACAGAAATTACCTCTGACTGCAAGGACACCGTGCCTGATGTAGTGCTTCACTCCAGAGTGGTGGGAGGTGAATAAATGGTGGAAAAAAGTCTAATGAATTATCTCTTCGCTCTGCATATAAGGTGGTCTTGCTGTATCTGTGCCAGCCCCCCATTTTCCTAAAATGATAAGATGGTAATAAGGACATATTTTAAACATGCTAAAAACTTCCTGAGATGGACTGGTGGCCCATTTGGGTTTTAGTGTACATAGTATAGCCTGTTGTGTTCTCCAGGATGGGATCTGGACAGCTGTGGCCCCACATTAGGACAAGTGCTTGTTGATACTGAGTTAAAGGTTTCTTAATTAAGACAACAAATCAGAAAACTGGCAAGTGAAGTTTCTTGTATCGTATTTAGATAGAATTCAGACCAAAATCACTTCTTGAGTCTCTTCAGTCATCAATACCTTTTTGTACAGCCAAATATCAGCGTTTTTCTCATTTTACACCATCCTTCGACTCAGGGATCCCAGCATCTCTCTTAAGCACGTTTGCTTCTGCTTATAACAAGCTATGGTGTCAGTTCCATCTGCATGTCTGCCATTCTTAAGCAGTTGGAATGGGAGGCAATTCAATGGCCGATCAGTAATGACTTCTAATCTATTGTGCTCTGCAGTGGCTTTGAATCCCACTTTCACTGGTGACAGCCAAAAGCGTGAAGTAGTGCTGAATTTCAGAACTTTTGTGTTAAGAAGGCTTCAGTGATGGATTCTCATAGAGTATGCAGCACCTTTTCTGTGGTGCTTGGCAGGTAGTTTCACAGCTTCAGGCCTGGGTAAATGGCAGTGGGTTTGATATCCATTCATTGTGCGTGGGGTTTGTGTTTTCTTCCACTATATGCATGGGTTTTCTCTGGGTGATTTGGTTTCTTCTCATGGTCCAAAGATCGGTGACACTCAATTGCCCTTGATGCATGATTATATTTTTAACATTGCTCTACAAAATGGATGGGAAGGTAATAGTATGGATGTTAATGCAGTGTATCCAGCGGTGTAAGTCTCCTTGAAAAAAGGCGTCAACTAAATACTACATAATAATCATACGTCAGTTTGTCTCATAGTGAAAAATGAAATAAATAAATATAATTATAAATATACTGCAAATTTAAATGATGGTCTACGGGGTAGAGAACGTAATTTGAAGCAGTAAAGTTTCATTCAGCACAAATTATCTAATAAATTTGGCTTCCTAGCTGATGCATCGCTTGACTCTTTTGAATATCTTATTCCACTGAGCAGTATTTTTGAGAACTCATCAGTGAATGTGCATTTCAGGCTTTCAGACATCCACCCTCTTTTATAAATAACTGAGCCTTTTTGTTAAAACAAAGTCACTTTTCTTTTATTAAAAAATGATTATAGCTTATTCTGGGAAACAGATAACACATTTCCTCTGTATCTGACAGGCCTGCTAACCCATTCTGAATGTGTCTTCTCGGTCTGCATTCTTTCCTGGGACTTAAATTAGCATACGTGTTACTTATTATACAGGGCATTACATTACACATAAACAAAAGCTAATATAAAAATATAAATTTCAGCTTTAACTACAAAATATATACTATAAAATATATTATTATTGCTCCTACTACATATTTCAACATTGATCAAAATTAATATATGTAGACATCGATAAATGTTGGTAATATTAATAATCTCTGTTCTACATGGAATAAGTACCTTAGTGAACTTTCTCATTAAAAGCAGGACGGTACCTTAAAGGAACCCATACATCATCTTTCAGGGTTTGCAGGAGAGGTCAGCCAGACTGAATTTTAACAAGATGTCTGTTCTTTTTGTTAACATCAGAAGCATTTTGTTGACAAGCAAACATATACTTGCATAATTGGTTTCTGCAGCACAGCAGAAGTTAATTAATTCTAATTACTCTCAGGACACCGTGTAGGTCAAGTGAATCCGGCCAACAAAGTTTGTCACTGTGCCACCGGAGACGTAAACAATGGTGAAAGAAGCTGGCCGGTGGCTGGGACTGTTTGTTTGGTCTGCCCCAGCTTGACCTTGTCTCATGCTTAATTGATAAGAGTAGAGACAGACAAAATGACATTCTTGGTCATATACTTTTACTAAGTGAAGTTGGCAGTTAAAGTTGAAATAGACATATGTCCGTCTTAACTCACCTGAGACTGAAGGAAGCGTACGTTGTGCACATATACATATAATCCCGGAAATTGCCAAAAGTTTTATATTTAAAAATCATGAAAACCATTTCCCAGTATATCCCATGGACAATCAAAGCAAACCAGGAGTAATGAATAATGTTTCATACAAAATGGAAATATAACATCACAATTACTTTGACCGTTCCGGTTTCAGAATTGATACTCAACTTACACATGTTGAAATATACAAACTTTTCCAAGTTAAGTTTCTAACTGCAGTTTCCTCACTGTTCCATCATTTAAAAATTCTCAACTGGCCTGCAATTTACACTTGCCGCCATTTGAAATGCACTGTTAGGGGTGCAGCTTCACACATCATTTTTAACTGATCGCTGTTATGTCCGAGACTTTTACAGAAACTACTCAGCAAATAAACACTGTACATCACAGGGCGGCCAAAAACGCACACATTCTCTGATATTTTTATCAGAACTTTGCTCATAAATAAACTCGCTGATTAAGCTGTTATTAAACTTTCATAGATTGTGACATAGTGGCTGTTCTTACAAATTATTACTAGTTGCAAAGTGATTTCTGCTCCCAGTTGTATTTTTAGGTTGAGGTGTACAAGATTTTTTAAAAAAATAATCCTTACAGTCCTTATACAAAGAAGGTTTATCTTTCTTTTTTAAATAGCACTTGTTCATAAGTGTAGAAAGCAATAAATATTGTTTAGCTGTGCAGAGCATTAAGTGAAGGTTATGCACAGTTTTACATTATTGATAAGATATTTATTCTCATTTCTGCCTTATTTATCCCTACAGGAGGGAGGATAACATCCTATCTTGACACTGATAGTGCTTTTCAGTCCGACGGTCTTCCTTCTGGCCATTTGTAATCATTCTTCTGGGCTGAGAACATAAGCATAGCCACACAATGTTACATATGCCATGGACTGTAACAGAGATGCATGTTATACAAATAAGTTTAAATGAGGCAAAATGACATATTGCCAGATGCATTGTAGCTTGTAATAGGAGAAAGTCCATTGTGGTCACATATATGGTCTCTTTACTTGTTAAAAATTGGGTTGGGTCTCAAGGCTCAAAAGCCAATTTCGGGACCTGGGGCTTTCGCTCGGGTTTACAGTATGACAGGTCATCACACATGTTGAAGGATTATGTTTATGATCACACACAGCGCTCTGAATTCTAGGGCTCGACAGTGTCATTTTAGAGACAGAGTGTCTTTCATAATGGAACAAGCCCTATCTGATTAACGCAGCTCCTCGGCGAAACAGGGAACTTGCAGTCCGACGACGGCTTGCACAGCGCTCGAGTTTCTGCCACTGATTCATCACCCTCCACAGACTGAGGCTTTGAATAAGGTACCAAAAAGCCTTCCTTACAGCGGGCGCTCAAATGATCGTGTATCACTGTTTTTTTACCATCCGGCACAAAACCCGCCACGATTTATAAAACTTTTGTACAGCACTTGTTTAAGTGGTCGTGTTTCAATGCATCTCTGTCAATTAATGAGGGGAAACAGAACGTGTCCCTTGTCCTAACCCCAGCAGTTATGGACAGTATCGATGCCTTGCTGGTGGCCAAAACAATATTTTTGCTGCAATTTTGCCTTACATTAATGGGAAAAACAGCTTTTCAGCATAAATATTAGTTAATTAACTCATTCATTTATGTTTTCTTTCATTATTAGTAACTGCTTTTCCAGCGCAGGGCAGCGCATAGGGAACCAAGGCAACAAGTAATAAACATATAAAATAAGAATAGAATATTGATCCCTATATCAAAATGATTCTTTCTCTCAAACTTTATTCCATAATTTTACTTTCTCTAATGAAAGAGCAAACACATCACTTTCTAAATGTATTTTGTCTTACATAAGGTGGTGTTTTGTCTGCTTTTCCCAATCAGCTCCTTCCTTCCAGAACACAATGTAACTTGCTGCTGAATTTTATCTACTTGGAGCTGTGCTTACATTTTAACACCATATAATAAGTCTTTTATGCCAGGAAACATTGCTTTATTTCCTATTAGAATACGAGATACAGTACTTTTGCCAACACATTTTATCAAATGTGATACATTTTTTTAAAGCAAATTTTCTAGAGGTTTCCTATGGCACTCCAAAGAATTTGCAGCCCATTTTTTTATTATGTTAAACAGTTACTGAGAGCCATCATTGGGATCCAAAACATCAAATGAATTTACAAACTGATATACAACATAATGAGAGATGTAAGTGTGAACCATCTGAATAGGATCAAACCATATATTGGCAGGGTAGCCAGGTACTCTGTCTGTGCAGAAGGTGGCCGTATACTGAAGTAAAGCCGTCAATGAATTGACTGTATTAAAATCAAGAAAAAAAACCAAAAATTTATATGCATTGTACATTTTTTAACATAGCCAAGTAACGCTAAAGCCACATTAACAAGTCTCAGAGCCAAAGGAGATTTCTACCTGTTTATTGATGGCATATTGCAGGGGTGTCAAACAATTAAAATCAGGAAGTAATTATTTGTAAGCAAAAAAAAATGCACACATGCTGTATCATGTAACATCATCTTAAGAGCTCCATTGATGAATTTCTGCATTTCACTTGTCTTCAGAAATCAATGCTGAATACAATTAGAGATGCTGAAATGCAGGTGAAAACTATTTTATTTTTTCAGAAATCACCTTCAGAATAAGAATAGAATAAACTACAAAGGAAACTAAAAAGCCACTACTAAGAGGACACCTACAACAATATTCTCGTGAAGAAGGTGAAGGAGAAAGATTAAAGAGAAATTATTTTCTTAAAGATAAGGCCATTTATCATCTGTCTCATCTTTTACGATTTAAATCAGGCTCAGGGAGGTCTGGTGCCTATCCTGGAGACAAATGGTGTAAGGGGGGAACACCATGAATGGGATATTAGTCCATAGCACAACAATCATATACAGATACACACAATAAGGATAATTTACAGTCGCTGACTCTTCTGAAACACATGTCTTTGGACTGTGGAAGGAAACCAGAACACTTGGAGGAAACTCATGCAAACATAGGGAGAAAATTCAAGCTTCACGAGTGAACCAATTTTGAAACCACAGTTTAGAACCTGTGTGACACCAATGTTACGGCTAGTAAATGAGAAGGTAATGAGCACAGTTTGGAAACAATACTAAAATATGGAAACTGAGAACTGCATGAGAAGGTGAAGGAGAAAGATGAAATTAAAAAATGAGGAAGCTGAGATGAGGACAAAATCAGGAAGAAGACAAAGGATCAAATACAGGAAGAGAATAGGAGGCAGAAGGAAGAAAAACTGTAGATGTAAAAAAGGGACGGAGAAGCAAGAAGTAGGAAGAAAAGCAGAAGAGGAGAAAAGGCAAAAAATGAAAAACAAAGAGGAAAAATGGAAGAACATCAAGATATTGAGACAGAACAGAACATGATAATAAAGGGGAAGACATGAAACTGAAAAGTATTAAAAGAATACCAGTAGAAATAAAGGAAGATAGAACCTAGACTGAAGACAAGAAGTAAGTGGAGATGGAGAAGGAGGCAAAGAAAATAAAGGCAACAATGATGTCTGAAGTGTCTGGCAGGGCAATGAAAGCCAAGCAGAAGAGGGCTGGAGAGATAAAGAAGGAGACAGAACAGCAGAGGAGTGGAAGACATGTAAATGCCATACTGATATGGAGAAAACAAAAAGAGAAGGCAATCTTCAGAAACAAAGGAAGATAGAAATGGAGAGAGAATAATGGCAAATTGAAAACAAGAACAACTATTACTAGGAGAATAGGAGGAGGAAAAGGAGCAGTTTTGGTTGAGGGCCACAAGTAAACCAAGTTCCACAAAGGTAGCAAACCAAACATAGCAGGGGGTATATTGAAGGGAAAGCAACTGCCTACTATGAAAGGAGGGCTGTAGAGCAGAAATACACGTAACATGGCTTCTTCAGCAGACTTGAAACACAATGTCCCTATATCATTGTTCACCAGAGTGAATATGGGCTCCACTGCACAATATCAGTTGAGCTACCAGAAGCACAACTGAGTGGCTGCAGGAGGTTGGGAAGAGTGAGGATCCTAAACTACACTTTGTGCGAATGTCCCATCTAAATGTGGTTGAAATAACTGTTAATTTTATCACAAGGACAAGAATGAAGAAACTGAAGTTATTTTTACTGCCCAACATCTGGAAAAAAAATCTATGAATAGTTATTGCTGGGGCAGCACGGTGGTACCTAGAGTAGTGCTAATACCTCCCAGCACGTGGGTTGTTTGGGTGTAGGTTTAAACCCAGCTTAGTCTGTAGTTTCCATGTTCTTCTCACGTCTGTTTGGGTTTTTTCTGGGTACTGTACTTTCATCTCCTCCCACAGTCCAAAGATGTGTTTCAGGGTAACTGGTCACTGTAAATTACCTGTTGTGTGTATGTGTGTGCGGCTCTGTGGCCACCCTTGGACTAGTTCCCAGTGATTCTGGGGTAGGCTCTGGACAAACATAAAGTGGATAGTGAAAGTAGATGGATGGATATCGATTGCTCAAGTATTTAGGTACAGATGTCCCTGGTAATACAAGTCTTTGACTTACAAGTTTTCACATATACAGGTAAAATTATTTAATACCTATTAGCAGCAAACACGAGGCAGATTTTTCTCTATTGCAAGTAACAAGAGCTGAGCATGGGGGAATTTTCAAAGTTCACACCGAGCCACTGTAGTGTACAAGAGAGAGTGTATCTGTGATAGATTATTTAATTCTGCTGGGTTCCACGGCATGAAAATATTTTGGTCTTGATGAAGTATGTATGTATGGATGCATTAGTGACTGTGTATAGTGTAAAACACTATATTACAGCAGAGCAAGTATTTGATATTGTGATTTAAGAAAACGTAGTTTTGAAATGTGCACCTCGACCCTCTGAGTCCAATTTCTATTTATTACGAATAACCTGCAAGGACCCAACAGCCTTACCCAGTTCACCGATGGCTCCGCCACTCGATCTTGTCTGCAGTTACGCACGAGTTAGTCTCACGTGTGATCTTGTGATTTCATCTAAGTGCATTTAGTATTATAATAGTATTAGTACTATTTCATTGCTGTATAATATCAATAAAATAAAATGTGTGTTTAATGTAAACGTTATCTCCATTTTGATGGCATTTGGTGTTACTTGAGCAAACAAGGGGTGACTTTGTGGGAGTGCTTAAAAAATGTTCCCTTTAAATTAATGATAATTACATCTTCAGTTTAAATAATTTCACTTTATGGGCTGATTTCTAGCAATACATTAAGCTCATAAGTGGGGTATACCTGTGCTCTAATACTTTTGTAAAAATAGAAATAAAATATGGTAATGCTCAAATAATTTTTGTAATGATCTTACAGTATTATTAAAGTTTTTCAAGGGTGTAGCAATTACTGTCAATGAGAAACAGAGAATTATGCATTTATAGCAATGCTCTTCATATAAATTATAGAGCTGTTAGTAATTCCCATAGCAAACAAGAGAAATACTGCAGACTTCCTAAAGTCAAGTAAATCTAACTGAACTAACTGAGAGCGGGCAGAAAATCATAACAGAAATAAAACATGCCGCCTCACTAACACCACAATAACACGCTTATTAAACACACCACACCTTATATCGAAACAAACTTCAATACTTTAAAACTGTTTAAATTAACCAGAACCGTTTGCATTTACCTTTTATTACTTTAATACCATTTCTTAGCTGTTTGGACTTTAACTTATGACGCAATATTATTTACAAGAAGACAACACTGTAGCAATTTAACACGTGGTATAATGTATGGTAATTTTAACTCAGGCTTTTCCCACTAAAAGAAATATACTGACTGTAAATTAATACTCAGGCAAGTCTGAATACAGGCCATCATGGCTAAAGGGAAACCTATTTCTCGGTGAAGCAGAAAGGATAAAATTATGACCCATCCATACTGATATTGCAGCATGCAGTACCACCGTAATGTGCTCACTTTCCTGAGATGGATGTAATGAAGAACATCTTACCCCCACTCTGAAGACGTTATATCTGAACAACCTCCTGAGAGCTTTTCTTCATTTAGTCACAGCTGCCTCCTGTCTCTCTAATTAGAAGTGGGCCTGCAAGGTCCGGCTGTGGATATGGACATGGCACGGCAAGGCTGAGGGACGTGGTTGTACAATGCTTTAGCTGGTTCCTCTGATTAGAAAAAAAAAACACCCACTGCTGCCCTTAGCCATCCCATATGAAGACTCATAAATTCTCATAAATGTGGCCTCCTTCTTCCATATTTTACTCTCGTTTCTCATTTGCTTTTGACAGCATTTCATGAGAGTTGGAGAACTGACCTTTTAGAGAGCAACACAGTGCTAGACTCAGGTCCTTGTAAATGGTTTGAAATTCCAATAATAAGCCTGATATGTGGTGGATTTTTGAGCTTTTGTTGCTATATATTGTACATATATGAATATTTGTTAGTCATTTGCACATCTCACGGTATGATGCATAAGTGATGTTAAGTCAATGCACTGACTCAGCACCCTAAGTTCACTGGTTGAGGAAAACAAAAACTGGCTAATGGAATATTTATTTCCCCGTAATCATAGATCTTAATAGAGAGGATCGCAGAGGTAACGTTTGGGGGATAAGGGAACTATAAGTATGCATCCATCTAAATACAAAGAATGATGTGTGAAAAATAATACAAACCCAATAGCGTGTGACAGTGATGTTACCTTTGTCAGCATTCTTTTTTCCTGGAGGGCCCTTGAAATCCCGAAACAAACGTCTGATAGCAGACACTAGTCCTCGTCCAGCTAGCGTGAACAAAGTTGACTGCTCGTCGTTGCTGGAACACCTCTTTAATACTCAAAGGAAAGGGGGGTCTAATCTGGAACACCTTTTTCACATGCAAAGAATAGGCAGCCCTATATCACTATTCAATTAAAATGTAAATTTACATCCTACTAATACAGCTGAATCAAGGCCTTTGGCTTTATATCACTGCCGTGTCAGTCCTACAAAGTGTCTGTATGGTAATCGAGAGAGTATCAGTCATACTTAACGTAGAACAGGTTAATTAACATTCGGCCAGTAGTATTAAGGCTATGGAATCAGGACAGAGTGATATGGATTACTTTTGACTACTTGTGCTTGGGTCAGCTTTCACACATCATTTTCATATGCCAGGTGACAATCCCCTTGCAATTTTCCATCAATTTTAGTACCGTGTTTGCTGGAGTGCCAAGCATTATTTTGTGCACAAGACATGGCACGTAAGTAATAAGACGGGATGCTATTTTACTTTCTACAGCTGTCTTTATTTCCTAACAGCAGCTCCATACACCTGTTATGCTGCTAGAAGAATTAATTGGTGTAGGTGCGCATAAGGTATTAATATACATACACAAGTGTGCATGCGATGTAGGTAATTGCCTCTTGTATATTTATGTGGTGGGATGTTAATCGGCGCACTGGTTTTTGGTTGTAACTCCAAAGGACAACTTTAAATCCATTTTGAGCAATTATTAAACGTTGGGTTTGTACCAGATCTGAAAAGTAACCAATTCCACTCAAAATAAGGGCTTTTCACAGAAACATTCAAACCCACAGACTTATGAACATAAAACTATTGCTTAAGTTACAGGGTTAACAGATTCACCATTAGGTTCTCATCCTAAAGTGTTACACACTTCCTTAATACACAGCTCCTCTAGTAAAAAATATCTCAGGCTAGTGCCATGCAAGTCCAAAAGGAAGATCAGCATTTTAGGTTTCACTTAAACCTTAACCTTGGTCTAAATTTCAGTTCAACTGCTTCTAAAAGCATCTACATCAGCCCTGCTCTAGCCTGTTCTCCAACAGGTATGATACCCAATATGACTCAGGCTGGACTTTTTAGGCTGAAGCCAGGTAATTGATGTAGGCCACCTTCCCAGTAGGTGCACATTGGGAAAGACAAACCCAAGGCCTAGCTCCATTGGTGGGTGCTTGTGACCCCAATCCAAGCAAGTCACCCTAGTTAGACAGCTTGCTGGGTGATTCCTGAAGGACCTCCACCAGGCATCTCAAGGGTAGGAAGCCAAGAGACTTGCACTGGGCACTAGGGACAGATTACATCTCCAGTCTGATCAGGGAATACTTGGACATTCCCAAGAAAAAGTTGGATACCGTTGCTGTGGAAAGGAAAGTATGGTCTGTCCTGCTCCCCTTGTTGCCACGGTGACCCTTAACAGTATCAGATATAAAAAATGGATGGATGGATGGGTGGATGTTTCCAAAAATAGATTAGTCCTCATCACTATGTAACCATGCCATCGCTGCAGTCACATTTCTATTCTATAACTGTGCCAAATAAAACAAGAACATTGCTAGATTAATTTTCTGCCCAAACACAACATGTTAAGGATGATAAATGCTTTAATTATTAACCAGAAAACATGATATTCGGCTTTCAAAGTTATGCCCTTGGAAAATTCAGTGCGTGGATTTATTAGCTATAGAAACACAATGGACTAAAGCTGGATGAGGGAACCGGCTTCAGCCCAAGAAAGTTTATGCTGGTGCTGTATGTCGTTTTTCTTTTGTCCTATTTAGAATCAGTCGTGTGCCCTGGGGCACATGACATGCATACACAAGTAATCCTAATTAATATCTCCTCATTAATACTGGTGATTTGCTCAAGTGTGCTGAGGTTCTGTAGTAGTGCTGTCCTAAGTCATTTTGCGTTGTGTCAGAACTGCCAAGATCCATATGCTTGGGAAATATTTATGTGTGGATTAATAACCATGAAAAAGCCCATCTTTCTAAAAATCTTAAGAGTAATATGAACTATATCACGTTCAGGAAGGTTAAAATATTCAATATTCAAATGCATTCAATACAGTATACTTTCTAACATCATCTTTATATCATAGCAGATATCATTGAAGGAAATAGCTGAAAGCATGGGTTTGCTTTGATCAGACATTGTTGCAGAATGGCACTTTATTCATTGTAATTAAATTTCATTAAACAATTTTAAATTGCAAAAAATCGGGTTAAATAACCCTTCATTTGCTTCCAGTCTTAGCTGTAGTGCACTCAATTTTTCATCTGACATCTTCACCTACCTTCATCAGTTGGGAAAGATGTGGGGTCCTTTCACTCATTAGTTCTCTTATGAGGGTCATTCAAATCCAACTTGCTTGTCTTTTGAGGGCTGATTTTGACCATGACTTATTTAACTCTCTGAGCTGTGAGATGGCAGGGAGGTCCTTGAGTATTGACACTCCAACACTTGGAGCCCAAAGTAAATACTGTCAGCTTGACCTGTGGAGAACGCCACACAAACACTGCTGTGAGAGGATCATGTCAGTGTGAAGTTCTGCCCTGGTTCATAACTAATTGGCACGTGCTTTTATTCAGAACCTTGAAGGAAGGAAGGATCGTATCACTATTTTAATGGGGTGGACCATCAACCCAGGACAGCAGTCTTCAACAGTAGAGGTTCTTTGATGGCTATATTGTGTCCCGACATCCTCAGTGCAGCTGTTCCTCCTTATTACTAAATTTAGGTGGTCATATTTTAGACAATATAAATGAAGATAACTGACAAATTGAGGTAGGCCCCTAAAACATCCTGCATTTTCCACAGTTTCTGGGTAAATGCTTAGGTTTAATTAGTATCTATGAATAACTACTATGGCAGCATTGTGATGTAGCAGGTAATACTGGTGCTTCACAGCACCTGGGCTGTTTATGTCGTGGTGGGTTGGAATCCAGCACAGTCTGTGTTGAGTTTGCACATTGTTTGTGTGTTTCCACTTGGTTTCCCGTCATGGTCCAAAGAGACTTTCAGTTTCAGACAAACTGGTGACTTTGAATTGCCGTTTATGTGCTTGAATGAGTGTGCGAGACTGCCCCGTGACAGACTGATGTCCACGTCTAGGTTCAACCTGTAACACACACTATGCTTTAGCGAAAGGTTATGGTCAACCAGTGACCCTGCACCAGAGAAATGTAAAAATGGAAAAATGTAGAAAATATTAAATAAGATCAATTTAGCCAAAACAACTAGTCAAAAATGAAAAGCAGTATACAGTCTTTTGTAAACACATTTGACAACAACACCACTTATTCACAAATGCTTAGAATTTAACAACAACTGATTTTAGCTGTCATACAAATCTGACCACATGCAATTGTTATTTATGAGCACTTAAGGTAAAAAAAAAAAAAAAAATAAAAAAAACTATACTAAATGTACACATTTGTAGGGGAAAAAGCAAAAACTTTTTTTTTAAAACTAAAAATCCATTTGGTGTGTCAGGTTAGATTTTGAACTGCCACAGCGGTTTTGTGCATTAAGCCAGAAGCCGACAGATTCAAAGTGCAAATTCAGGGCACCCGGATTGAACTGCTCTTAATATAGATGGAACACAAAAAGATTCAAATCATTAAGGCCTAAAAGCAATTAACTCGGACCTACTCCAGAGAACATGTCCGTGCTCCTCAAGTGGACCGCAATATTTAGATCCCAAGCGCTTCCCTCTTGTGTGCCATGCTTTCTTCAGAGACAGTTCCAGATAGGCCTTTTTTTAATCCTTTAATCCTTACCCTAATGAACACTTGACAACTGCAGACTCACAAGTCAGATAAGGCATTGCTTAAAGGCCGGCAGTTCCTGGGACTTCAAAGGATGTGCGAATGAGATATGACACACTCAATGGAATTAGCCTGGCACCTTATTAACACTTTCAGGTCTTTCAGCCCGTCCCTCCTTGCAGTCTATTGATACAGACCTGATCTTACTGAGAAAGACAGGCTGCTCTGCTGTTTTTCGGCACCTGTGATGCAGGGCCAGTTATCTGTGGTACTCAGTGGGGGACTGCCCGTGTGATAAATAGGGACCGGGGCATGAAAGCTTTGTATCACCACGGTGTATGAGAAATATTGTCGTCTCACTACACACTGTATAAGATATGAAGCAAGAGGGACCATCTCTACACCCTGTGAAGTGCTAAAAAGTCTTGTGGTTTTGAATTATTTTGAGTTTCTGACAGCAATCTAAAACATTTGTTATGCCCTTTGTCCAATATCAGACATATAATAGTAGAGGGTAGCCAACATTATTAATACCATTATTACATTTAGCTGATGATTTTCTCCAAAGCAGCTTACAATGTCACGATACACACAATTATTTACCCATTTACACAGCTGGGTAATACTAACGGCATCATTTTGGGGTAAGTATTTTGCTCAAGGGTACTACAGCAGAATTCAACCTCAGTTCCTTTAGGTGCAAGGTGGTGACTCTAACTATTATGCCACTTGCTGCCCTGATATATGTCCCAGACACCACAGTCGCAATTAATGGCATCTCAAGACATGATTTTTAAGGCAACCTCCTTACACAACCACAGTAAACAAACTACTATTCTAAAACTCATTTACAGTGTTTTCTACATTTTTTCTCTTTGAACTTTACTTTTGATCACTGAAATTAATCATCGTCTCCTGCTATGTGGGCTATTTAAGGATCGTTTATTTATCATAAAACTCCTTGTCCCCATAAAACAGGAAAAAACAGTGAGCATGGACAGCAAAACACTTCTCACCTCCCTTCAATAAATATTCGTTTTACTTGAATGCCTCAGTTTTCCTTCAGTGTCAGCAGCCCACAGCCCAGAATTGACAATCACAAATGACACTGGCAGTTTTATATATTACTTTTACTTGTGCTGAACAGCAGAGGAGCACTTCCTAAATTAAACATACATGGTGAGAGAGTCACAGAGGGTGATCCAAAATGGGTGCAGCTGAAGGTCTGCTTGGTGTCTTGAGACTCTGGCCTGTCCTGAGAAATGAGCCTTTGAGTGCAGCACCGGGACGTCAGAAATTACAGCTGACAATAATATGGCGCCTTTATCACATTGGACAATAGACAGGATAGGAGACAGGATACTGGGAAGGCACAACCCAGGGTCTACAGTGAACCATAGCTTCAGAACAAAGGGTCTGTCCCTGATGAAATATTTTGACACCCAATACCAGCTGAGCACCTGAATTACCCTGAGTAATAGCACTTGACACTGACACTGATCAGGAGCTCAAAGACTTCATGCTCTTTCAAAGGATAAGCCACCGTAGAACTGGACAAAGTTTTAACTATCTGCCCACAGGAACTGTTTCACGACTCTACTGGATGGACTGGGTTTGTGTCCGCCCGTGGTGCAATGAAGGACACAGAGTCATATACCCACACCATGTCGATTCCCTCGCCAGCTGTGGCATCAGGCTGCTGCCTTGGGAAGGGAAAACGGCAGGCCACCACTCTCGCACCACTCGACAGCTCAGCTCGAAGTTTGTCCTCTAGTTGAGCCATCTGTGGGAGCAAAGCAGAAGCGGACGTCAGTCATGCCAACAGCACCACCCTCAGAAAGTCAATGGTACAACAATGCACTATACTATAGATCTGATACAAAAGCCCTCACTTCTCCCCTGAAAGCGCGACACAATGCCATTTCCTCATATTTCTCATCCTCAGTATGTCAGAGCCATATTGTTGCAATAAAAAAGAAAATGGGATATTCTTGGAGCATTATTTTATATTTTGTCAAATATTTTCTTATCTCTGTTTATAACTAACTCATAGGTCTTGACCAGGCAAACAAACATTACAAGTTACTAAAGGCATATTTGAAACTATAATAAAATTAAAGGAACAAAGAACCAGGGCTTCATGAAAACTGACTCTGAGGTGTGAAGCTGCAAAATAAGATGTTTAAAATTTACATTCTAACCAAAAACTAAAAATTTCAAAAATGTTTTTCATCAATTTCATGGGAACATACCATTTGAGGGACTCCAAATATCACAACATTGGTGTACTGAGAAAAATTAACCTAGACAAAGAGGAAAAAAATTTAGAAAAAACAAACATTTGCATTTCATGTTCACTTAGAAATTTAGTCCCATAACCTTAAGTATGACAACCTTATAACAACTAGTATGCATGATTGTGTAAGAATGTAACTTCTGTTTATTTGAAAGAGTAGCAAACTCCTTACAGTTTATGAACGTAAACGTTGAAGATACAGGGTAAGAAATAAAAATATCAAATGCAGAGCAATAGCTCCCCCTCTTGACAAAATCAAGAGAAAATTATTCTTTACAAACATACAGGGTAACTACCATGTAATTGTGGTTTAAAAGTTCCAGAGTTGATCCAGAGAGAAGTTTACATTTTGAGACCCAATATACTTCTGTTTATAATATATTAACCTAGCTGAGGTACCTGTAGTGGTGTAGGAGGGAAAAAGTAAAAAATAATACCACATTATATAACCACCAAACTTTTTTACCATTAAAGTGGTTGCATTTAGAAGACTGGTATTGTTAGTGCTGTACGACAGGCGAACACCACAGAGAGTGACACGAGGGTCGTAGTCCAGTTGAAAGAAAAAAAAACAAATATACATCACCAAACTTTACTACCCTTCCAATACTAATGGGTACCACACCGTGTGTGAGAGTGTGTGTGTATGTCTGCCATGCATAATTTCTTCTTCAAGAGCTCCTGGCTCTTGCGGTCAAACATATGGATGTATTGAAAGCAAAAAACACACCAGCATTAGTGATGTGCATACAATAATAACAAATTATATATCAAGAAACCTTGCTACCTTTAAACTTCTTGAAATTAGTACATTTGTGCTTGTTTAAACTGTGTATGATGTAGACAGTAATAACTAATTATAATCTTACAATTTGTGTGTGAGTGAGCAAGGGCATCAGCATTTGTGTGTGGAGCAAGCAAATCCATCAGTGTCTTTACATACACTTTGGATGTGACTCACTACTCACTTCTCCAAGCTTTGTCACTGACTAAAAAACCACTTCACTTAGCGTGAGGAGTACTTATGTGTCAAATTTTAAGGGTGTTGTTTGAAAAACAAAGCTGTGCATAAAAAAGAAATGGACAGAGACTTAGCTTTACAGATATAGAAATAACATATTAATAATGCATTAAAATAAATTAACACTTATGTATGTTTTTATGTAAATAAATTACTGGATAATTGCTGAGGTTTACATAAAAGGAAGTAAAAGTGCCTACCTTCCATAAATCTGATCTGTAGAAGGTGGTTTTGTGATGAACCCCTTCCCTCCAAGCTCTGTACCTGGAATACCACACCAGCCAAGGGTTCAACTCGATACCAACAGCGCAAAAACCTTGCTTGGCAGCAGCTATTACCTACAAGGAATAACACAGATGTCAAACTGCACATGACCTGTTCAGCCCAAGTGCATGACATTTACATGACCAAACCTGCTGAGAAGTCAACAGCCCACCCGCAATACTAATTATCTAATTTACACATAAAAAATATCATTTTTATATTCGCAATTAGGCAGCAGAGTTTACAATGAGATTCCTACTCACTATCCTGCCGTCCCCGCTGCCGATGTCTACCAAGGTACCGCCTCCCCGCTGCACAGCCCTCAGCACGTTGCGGACCTGCGCCGGAGTGGCGGGCACGAATGGCAGACATAGCTTCCTGAGGGCCGGAGTCACGAAGGGGGTGGCCACAGCGTACAGGGCCACCAGAGTCCCACCCAACAGCCCTGTGGCCACCAGTCCCCAGGGGACTTTTCCACCGCTCTCACCGGGCGAACTCTCCTGACTGTGGATTGCCGACTCTCCTTTTGCTTCTAACATTGCTCTCCAGCAGCTTGCTTCCCCCTTACAGACAGTTGGCGGAGTTGCGGTTAGGCAAATTTTTGTAGTCTTGGAGGTTGCGGGTTCGCGTCCTTCTCCAATCTAACGCCCTTGAACAAGGCATTACTTCATTAACTGCTAAGTTGTGTAAAGAGCTTAAAAACCCGTGCAACAAAACTCTAGCTAAAGGCTGAATTGATGAAAATACTGTAAATATTCGCAGAAATAACAAGCAGTCAGAAAGAGACACCTAATTACAATCCACACCACTGTTCAGGTTCTTACCAAACTTATTCGACGATCTGACGAGAGAGCGATTTATAGCGACTTTTCTATCTGCATAATTAAAACTGTTTGAGCAAAAACTATTTTAACTGATAAAATAAAAAGGTAATGAAGTACTTACTTCCTCCCTAACAGACACTGCAAGAGACGCTCAACGTCCGTTAATCAAAATCTCCCGTCGGAAAATGAAAGTTGCCTACAAAGGTTCCGCCTGAGCTTGGGTAGTGTATGACAAAGATAATCTCAGATTTTGAAGTAAAACCTTCACCTTTGTCATTCCATATATTTTATTATGTCTGCAGCATGGACAAAAGCGAAGTAAAAAAATAACTGTGCACAGATGTATGAAATATAAATTTATTATTGTAGGATGTCAAAGCAACTTGTCAAACAGAAGAGAGACATTTGTGACGTGATTCAACACGAACGCTCCAGTGTATGTTGAAACATCCATAAAGTAACTAATAAATAAAAAAAAATCTTATTTTCACATTTAGACTACAGGACATCTTAGCTATTAAAGATTAATTTATAAATAATTCACCCAAGTTGGTAGAAAAATAACGTAAAAAATATTGTGCATTTTAAATAAAATCATAAAATACATTATAATAATAATAATAATGACGACAACAACACCGTGGCAATAATAATATAATAACAAATTTCAGTTAAAAAAAGAAATGAAATAAAACAGTTACGTCACTTTCGCCGGGTGTTTAGCTCCAAATGTAAATGAGTAGAACTCGAAAAAAGAGGAAGGGTGAAAGACAGCTACTTGGGCCAAAATAAATCGGCCAAGATCAACGCAAAGTTGCCAGAGTTTGGTTCGAAACGGTCGATTCCCAGCCAAACCTAATGTAAAGGTCCGAGTTTGGGAGACGTCTATGTGCGAGGAGTCCTTCATCTGTGGATTCTTCAAGTCCTGAGTGGTGGCAAAGCCCGTCGAGGCCTGTTTTCCTTCCTCCTTCGCTGCAGGTCTTTCTCTGTATACCGGGCTGTGAGGGTTCCAGTCCCCTCGTGGGTTCAGGGGTCACTCGGGCTCCGGATTCTTCCTGAGGTCTGCGCTCGGTGGGGTTCTCCTCGAGGGACCCTTTCCGAGCCCCTGGGCTTCTTTCTGCCGCAGAGCGAGGCTCACCAGCTTCTGTTTGAGGTCCAAAAGGTCGCCGATGGCGCGCAGCTCCAGCGCCGCTGTCTTGGTATTGTTCTGTTCTGAAACAACACAACAAAACGCCTTCATGCACACCGTTACGACCGTAAACACAAGAAAATGTGACTTAATATAAGAAGAAATTTTTTAAATCAAAAAAAGCACTTACTTTTTGCCATGATTCGCTTACTGTATGCTTTTTTTCGTCGAAGACCTAAAAATCACCAATGTCAGTTTTGTTTTAAAACCGGCTGGCTGGTCCGGATCGCTGTCTCCAAGTATCTCCCTTACTTTCAGTTGCCGGCAGAAGAAGATAAAAAACAAGCGCGTGATTGGGAAACCCCCGCAGCCGGCTTCAGTGACGTCACGTTTATCTGAGATGCTGACGCGTGCACCAACGATTTTAAAGCCACTCCATTTATTTCAGTTCATGACGTGATATTTATTATTTGTACAAAAAATGAGTACGATAAACGTGGAACTTAAACTTTTATACACATTTATTCAATTCGAAGCTTTACTTCCGCACTTACAGTTCTGGCCACGTTGGTCCCATAGTACATGTGATGACG
Source organism: Arapaima gigas (assembly GCA_900497675.1). Lineage (NCBI taxonomy): Eukaryota > Metazoa > Chordata > Actinopteri > Osteoglossiformes > Osteoglossidae > Arapaima > Arapaima gigas. The sequence continues at coordinate 2,290,335 of UFQX01000026.1, forward strand.
TAGCGTGACCTGCACTGCTCCACGTCCATTGGTCTACAAGCGCCAGAAGATGGCGCTCGAACGGCCTGCGGTCCAGCTGACTGAGGACGGCTGAGGAACATTTTAAGGAACTGTATTCGGTTTGAGAAGGAACTACAGCGGATACAATGAGTAAGTCTGTAAGAAAAAAATAATTTATTGTAAAAATATAAACGTAAAATGTGATCACATTAGAAGTTTGATGCCAAAATGCTATATAGTCTTTGGGCTGGTTTTGACAGAATTATTGGTGTAATTCAAGGTAAATGATTTCCACCAGCCTACTTTACATAGTTATATGGTATATAAACATCTAAACTAGGACAAGTCTTTTGCGAGTTAAAGCATGATTCAATTCAGAGCATAAATGTTTATAAAGATCCAGTTTATGACCCTGATATCCACAGGACCTTGTCACACCCTACACTTTAGCAAGAGCACTGTGCTTCCCTATTTCTGGTTGCTTTTCAGTCCCACTCTCAAGGGATCCAAACTGAAAGTGTTTAAATCCCTGTGTTTAGCCCCCATGTGGTGAAATGAACACCCACACCCTCTCAGAACTACTGAATCCCTCCCAGCATCGAAGAAAGGTCTATAAATTTATCTGTCAGTCCCACTACTATCACAACCTCCTGGCAGCTACCCACACCATCTGCTATAATAAGCTAAGTGTGTGCTATTTAAATCTCACTTCTATAAGCAGATATTTGAGTCATTTATATTGGCAGCATGATGGTATCGCACAAATAAGGTGGGCTTTGATATTTGTGCATCTGCACACTTACTTTTTGATGACTCACTCACTTGAAGAGCTGAATTATCAAGAAGTACCTTTCCACAGAGGTGGAAACAAAAGTTCAACACCATGAAATTACCATAAGTGTTCGAGACAGTTTAGCTGGTGCTTGAAGGGGTTTTATACAGGCCAGCTGGTTTGTGTAGCATTTAAAGTAGTTGCTTCATTCTCAAAGGACCCAGGATTGAACTGCTGGAGTAACTTTGATCAAGGTACTTTCCCTGAATTGATGGTAGTAATAATTAGGCAGTTACTTAAATATGTAAATCACTGTTTGTAAAAAGTCCCCCATTGCAGTTTGCTCTTTGGAGAAAGGTGGTGACAAAATAAATAAATCAGAGATATTTAAAAACTGCATGAAGATGTCTGCAAACCTGGAATATCAGGTATATATATGACTCATCCAGAGGTTACCTTGCTCATCACCTGTCCAGAACTGCAATATGAAATCTATTCCTTTCAGTTTGGACCATCTACAAAATTTTGTTGTAAAAGCTCCATCTGTCAAAAACTAGTTACAATGCAGGGTGACCATTCCAGCAGCAGCTAAACTGATAGGTGAAAATAATCATATAGCATACATGAGATCCATAAATAATCCAGAGCAGAATAACAGAGGAATACATTCTGACCTGAGCAACAATTTAGTAGGGTAGGTTTAGTCGGCCTCATTTGCCTGATAGCACAAGGAAAGAAAACATGAGCTGCTGAGCTAGTTGGCATGACGGTGCAGCAGATGGTGCTGGTGATTCAGTGCCTGGACAGTGCAGTTAGGCATTGGTTTGATCCCCACTCCTTCTGTGAAATTTACATATTCTTATATTTGTGTGGGTTTTCTCCCACAGTCCAAAGATGTTTTCCAGTGTTTTACAGAGTTTAAATTCTCTGCAATGTGTGTTACAGTGTATACCTATGTGAATGATGGTATTGAGTGTTGTGTACTAAGTTCTGCATAGTAATCACTGTTGCTTTTGAGGAAAAGAGCCCGCAAAGTACATATAAATGGATTTTGATGAAAAAAAAACACTAATCTAGCCCGTTTTTGCAATAAAAAGACTAAATTTTATTAAGGAAAAAACATTTATTGCCGTACATTAAATGTATCAGTCTAGGAGGGGTAGGCAGCCACTGGTACTTTTTCCTTCTCTCACCTTTTGATTGTGAGTTTTTTTGTTTTTCACTTCTCAGTTACCACCTTTCTTACTCTGTAACTTCTGTAGCTGTTATATGTGCTTTGTCATGACTCTTAATCTTTTGGTCAGTGCTCTATTGTCAATATGTTAGAAAAGTGCTCTATAAAAATTAAACTGAACTGAACCAGAAATCTGCTTCTCATTAAGTACTGGGATATAACAGTAAGAAGTTACTGGAAATCTAAATTAGACTGCATGACTCTTGCAGTACCTGGAACTAAAAGCCAAATTGTTTACAAAATGTAGAAATGGTTTAATATTGTAAAATCATGCACATATTCAAGTTTTTGGAACAAGACTGTTACATACCAGTAAATGTATTATTCCCATCATAAAAAACTAAAACCACATTTTAGCCATTGTTGCAAACCCATTGTCTGTTTCACAATCTCAGAATGGCAGGCAGTTATTTTAACTAATAGTATACTGCATGTTTTTCCATGAATAAAATACATATAATAGGCTTTTGGTTTGGATAAGAGTGTGGCATAAATATAAGATTTAATGACCTGTCAGTTATTACTGCACACTGCTCAAAGAGCAACTGAGAAAACAGAATATTTCCACATCATTTTCATTCAGTACTGTAATATTTTGTATTGTCACATCAGATATTTTAGTACCAACTTCTAACTTATGTTTATTAGCAAGTTGTTAGGTCCAATTCAATAAAATAAGAGTAAACAAAGAATGCATAAAGACTAAAATACATTTTGCTTTGATTCCAATTCTAAATTAATCAATATGTTTCTAAGATATTAATAAGTGTTTCAGTGTTTAGGTGGAGGTTCTGTGTGGCTACTGTGGAGTCTGCATGTTCTCGTGGATGCTTGGTTTTCCTCTGGGTGCTCTGGTTTCTTCCCACAGTCCAAAGACATGCTAGTCACTCAATTCTCCAGTATGTGTTGATGTGAGTGAATGTGTGACTGCCCTACCATGAACTGCTGTCTTGTCCAGGGTGCACAGTGTGTCACACCTCATGGTTGGAGGACAGGCTTTGGACTACTGCTTATTGATATTGGTTGGATGGATTTTAGTATGAAACATGTTACACATGTATATACAGACACAAAAAGGTAAAACATTCATATACAGACATGGGCACACACACACATGCACTGCATTTGTTAAAATTCATGTTTCTAAAGAATTAAATTTGTCCACAAAGACTGAAAGTTAAATATACAAATGAGCAGATGTGCCAGTAAGAATTTCCACAGGGTTTTTGAAATGTTCAGATCAATACTCTGTCAAGATTAAGGCAACATACTTCTCTAAGGAGGGAATTGGCATCAATATCGTCACTATAGTTATAGTTGCTCAGTTTCCTGCAACATGAATTGTTAAAAATATAAATTAAAATATTTAACCTTTTCGCTAGAACATTTTAACAGCAAATATGATGGTGCAAATAAACCCAGCTCTTTGGTAGACAACTTTTATACATAAGTTCAATACAATTAATATACATTGGATAAGTAACAAGTAAAAGCACTAACAAATATAATAAATGTGCATTTACAAAGTTTAAAAAACAAAAACACAATTGTTAGGATCTTTTTCTGCATTGTTAAAATTTAAACAACGTTGAATTGTTCTTGCCACTGCAGCTGAGCTATAATTCTATGAAGTCGTGTTTTCATATTAAACCACTGATTCACATCTTATAATGTGGTGTGGTTTCAAAGCCATTAATTTTACAGAAATATAAAACATTGGTTTAAAAAAAAGCAAACCCCAGGAAGGGTGACCAGCATGCTTTTGTAAAAAGGACGGCAACACTTACCTAAACTGTCTTGCGCAAATAGAAACATTTTTTGCATAATAATAATTGTAAAAAAATAAATGGTTTTATTAAATTTTTTTAGAAGTATAATTTGATATTATGATGCAAATTTAAAGCATGATGTGGAAACTTTGAACCCAGTCTTGTTTTACCTCAGTGTAAGATGTTTACTGTAGAATGTCTGGGCTGAGTTTGATTTCACAGAACAGATCCTGCACAATTCCTCTTGAAATAATACAGCACATAAACATTTCTGTAACACTACATTTAAACGTTCAATTACCCTCTGGCACTAGGAACACACAATTGAACAGCACGCTGATATCCACTTCAAAAATATCACAGAGGTTAAGTACAGTATGTTTTCAGTTTGGTAGACAGGATGGTATTACAGTCCCAAAGCAGCAGCATTAGCTTGATTATAATCCTATGAAGTAGAGCAAGGGGGCACTATGTTTGTGCTCAGAAAGCAATATGACCTCAGGGCTTGTCAACAAGTGAGTAATGGCATTAGACAAGTCAGTGTTTGCAAGATGTGGCGAGTCTCCTTGACATTAAAAGGTACATTTAAAGTAACATTTTCCCTTCGGTCCTGATTATTTCAGTACAACACAAAGCATAACTGCGCTTTTACTCCAAACACAATCTAGGTGGCCAATACAAAAGTTCAACAATCAAAAATAACAATCTAGGGACAACTGCAAAGTTATCAGGTCAGACCACATTTACACTGTCCTCAATAAAAAAAAAAAAATAATAATAATAAAAAAATAAAAATTAAGTAACAATGTAGAACTTATTTCCCCTAAACATTGCTTACAAATCTACCCAGTTTGTCGGTTTTCCCCTAAGCAAGGTAGCTAACCTATTTGCTGCATCCCAGAGAATTTTTTTTGTTTTTGTTTTTTTTTTTTTTAAACTTTGACCATCATTTCAGTGTAGAAGTCCCTTTGAGATTTTGGCACAGATCTGCCATGTCGCCTTCACTGCGAAGACTTCGAAGGCAGCAGGCCAGCAATTCCCTTGGGGTCAGGGGGGTTTTAGAGACCAGGACCCACAGCTGGAGGTCCTTCCTGTGGCGGTGGTCCCTAAGTAGCACCCGTCTCCTGCAGTGAGCTGCTTACGTTAGGGGAGGCTGAGTATGGGGGTGGGGCGTCGCGAATGCTACCTGGGTCAGAGCTCTCTGGAATAAGAATGGCCTGTGGTTCACCTATGGCATCTGCTTGAGCATACTCACTGTAGGGGGGAGGCTTCAAGTCATCAGCTGTAGGGTGAGAAACAAGGCAACATTTGTTAATATATTATATAGGACCACCTCTCATCTCATCATATTATATTATCAAAAAGACATTTACAGAGCAATGAATTGGTGTGTAGAACTACAGAATAAGCAAACTGACTAAGATAAATGTGATTAAGATGTTTTACATATAGCTCTAAAGGTAGTCACGGAATTCTTTGTTTATAAACGCAAATAAATTCACCATACCACATAAATAATCCATATTTGCTCATATTATCACTCAGTGTAACGGCTCCAGTTAGGCACATCTTCAAACCAAAACACACCACAATAATGGAGCAATCGTCCCTTTGTTTTTGCTGTGACCTTTTAAGAACCTCAGGACAAATGATGTCAGATAACTGTTCCTTTAATAGAAAGAGACAATACTCTGTCGTCAAGCAGAAAATAACGACCCCATGTGAACTTTTTCCATGCAGGCATAAAATGCAGTAATTGATGGAGCCAGTTTTTGCAGGAAATTTCTCAATTGCTGTCAACATGTAGATCTAAACACCACAAAGACAAGCCAACTGATGACATGATAAGCTCTGAACATATCAGAGGTCTAACATTGCCTGGTAGAACTTACACTGTTTCAAGATTGAATGTTTAGGAGTTTCAGATCATTTTACTACCAACTATGATTTAGGTAGTTCACCAAACAAAGTCAAGTCAAATACACCATTATTAAAGTTCTGAAATTATTTCTATAAAGTGCCATATGTCCTATTTCTTCTATTGTACATAAGAATATAGTTCTGGTTGTAGGACTAAAACCAGCCCATCTGTAGCAAGAGCCAACCTGGGAGAAAGAAAGAGGAAAAAAAAAAAACATTTCATGAAAATCAAGATTTAAAAGGCACTTTGTTGGGTGGGGGCATGTTAACCACCAACAGATTGCAGTGTGTGAGTAAGACCACAGAGCAGCAAGGTCCCTTACTTCCTGAGACCGCTTCATACGGAGGAGGAACGTCCAGATGAGTGTACGAGGGAGCGGGTGGCAAGGACGCTGAGGGCTCGCCAACAGAGCTGTCGTCCTGGATGCCGTACCAGCTTGGCCAGATTGATGTCTGCTGAAAGAGAGTGGCAGTGGGAGTTGAGCTAGCAGTGGTAGGGAGCTGCAATGCCATTTTTAGACTAGCCCGCAAATCTGGATGTATTGCAGACTGATGCTTGATTGAGCTAGATCTGCCATGTCTTTAGTCCAAATCTGCACTCAGTGACTCATATTTGTATCACTGTCCTCATTGCAAAAGATGCTGCTGAAAAAGAACCTTAAAACTTCGATCCAAGTGACAGGATGCGAGGCTACCTTTCACAAAACGTGTCAGATAAATATGTTCAAAAAACAAAGTCCTCAATTATGGAGAAAATATTTGAGGCTGAAGGATGTTCATACAATTGGGTTGATTTTCTTTTTGTTTGCACTTTAAGAATGTCACAAATATTCTACACTAGCATGGAAAGGAATGCAGTGCAGATAGAACATGGGCTTTTTAAAAAGAAACTGCTTCCTGGAGCACTTATTATTTTTTTTTTTTTATTGGTCTGGCATTTCCTGTTTACTGATATCACTCTGTCCTGTCCCCAACCTTTTGTTATGCCTAATGCTGTGCTTCTATAGAGGATTTTGAGGTGGCTTAAGGAACGTCCATGGTACACGCTGTTAAGTCTACACTGATAGCCATAGTATAAACTACCGACTATATGGTGAAGTTGTATCTAAAGTGTTTTGAAAAGCTACTTCTGTCCAAGGTGTAAGAAATAGCTTGCAAAAATTCACATTTTTGCTAATACACAGAACTTGACCACATATGTTGGCCTTTTGCGTTTACAGCCTTGGGGATGCACTTCTTTCCATCATTTGACATAAATGTACACAAGGCCCCAACTTATTTCAGTAATATAAAGTAGTGAAAAATTAAATGTTTGAATAAGAATTTTATTCTAATGCACAAAACAAGATGTCACAATTTTCTAATCTAATAACAAGGTTGTTTTAACAAAGTAAAGTATTTTCTGCCATTTTTTGTTTCCTTGAATGGTGGATTATTTGTTCTGGTCACAGAAAAATTATTTGAAATTTTCATTTCTGAACAATTTTAAAAACAGTGTTGCTGTATACATGTTTGCAAAAGTTTTAAGCAGTTTGGACTTTTTTTAAACACATTTAAAGTTCACCTTTTTTAATATAAAACTAGTTCAATATTAAGTGGAGTATTTCTCATCTGCATTTGGACTCAAATGAGAATAAGACTAAAGTGACCACAGGAATTCAAACCCAGGACCTTTTGACTGAAATGGTTCTAACTATTATGCCATCAGCTGCACCAGTATTTTATATTTTTCTTCTTTACCAAACCATTGATTCATTGATCAAAAGTGCCAGCAGGTAAAAAGAACTGACTTCAGTGTCACAGCTATTTCACTCAAGTGTTTTTTCCCCTGATGAAGTTCTAGTTGAAGGTATGTTCTTAGTCAAATACAGCAAGAAATATTTACATACAACAAATAACTTGTCAGTTGTTACATTTTTAGTTTAGCTGAACAGTAATGTAAAAAAAGCTGCAAAATTTCTTTATGACCTAACCTTCCCAAACCACCAAATATTAAACAACCACGACAAAAAAATGTCTGTGTAGATATCTGCCAAGACATTAGTCTTTAGTGAACAATGAAAAATGAAATGCTAGCAGATGTTGTCAACTTATTTAAAAAAAAAATTGGCAGAACATCTAACCAGCCTGGATTCAGATGTTCCAGTAAAATACTGGAAAACTAAAATATTTTGCAACTCTCAAACAATAAACATGTTGTCAGGAGGGCCAACAGACCAGAAAGACACGTCAAATGTGACAATGGGAGACTTTCACATATCTGACAATTAATACTCCGACCCTACAGCACAAACCCAGACTGAGAGGGGTGGAGTTAAAGCACACCCATGAGCCAGCTGGGGTCACTGGGCCACTGAGTCACTACAAACACCACCAACTAGACACAAACAAAGCTGAAGGAAAGGGCTGAAAAGATATGCCCCCATGGCCCTGCTTGTCCGGTTCTCAACCGCCTTCCTCCATGTCTGTTGGTGAACAAGTGATACTGGAGAAAACTGAAAGGGACACCTACATTTTGGCTCTCACACATCTGGTGTAGGTAAGCCCTGCCCCCAACAATGACGATCTGTGCGTTTCGAGGGTTGCTCAGGTAGGCTGCCAGCTGCCGCTGCCGTGACCGATACCAGCAGATGTAGAAGAAGATCTTTATGATGATGAATATTATGACAATTCTGCATGAAAAAGGAGACAGAAAATCATGGAAAATAGAAGGCCAGCCAAGATGTATTTCTTTACATGATCTATATCTAATGACATCTGACCTGATAACAGTGGAGCACAGACTCTCAAGATGACCTCTACTAGAAAGTGCAAGTGTACATGAACAGGGTTCACCTTTACAGTAAAAACACACACACACACACACACACACACACACACACACACACACACACACACACACACACAGAGTTTGCTACACAGGTGTTTCCTGAAATCTTATTCTTATTTTAATTTTACACTTCCCTGTCCTCTGGACTCAACCACCACTCAAAGAAGAGTTTTCTCCTTGCCACAACATGATGCTGACACTTGTGATCCTGCATTATACACAGAATCATTAGTAATCCTCAAAATGTACTACTTTTATATTATTTCTGATGTCCTCTTAAATGTATTGTGTTTCCATTAGAATGATTGATCAGCAAGGTTTCAGCAATTCAATGACAAGCCAACATGTTTCCCCTATGAAAAACTGTTCATTTAAACATCATGACCTTACACTTATAGGGTAGATTTCAAATCACCACCATTGGTTACTCTAAGTTTCCGGTGTGCTCTCAGCAAGTGTGCAGGTCGCAGAAAAAATTTTGCAAAGCACCCATTTAAAGTTGTCCTTATTTGTACAGCTCACATTACTATTTCCTTTCTGAATTTACTCTTGACTGCAATCACTAATGTACTTTTTTTGAAGGGGGGGGGTTTCCACAATTTGTACATGTTGTCTATATGCAGGAATACCCCCTTCGTATCCCAATTTACACCACAGCAGTCATATTTTTACTTATGCTACAAAAATGTTTTTTTTTGCATTTCTGTGAATTTGTATAAAAAAATGTAATGTGTCCAAAAGTGGATTCTGACCTCAGATCTAATTGGTAAGGATTCTAGGTACTGACTACAAAACAAATCCTTAATCATTCATGTGGTATGTATATGATTAGTCAGTGGATTTTAATTTTGGTTGCTAAAATAAATTTATTAAATTGACGGCAGAAATTTTAAAAAAATTGAGATGTTTATGGGCAAACAACAATACCCATTAATAACTAACTGCAACATGTTTTAGACAGATTTTTCCCTGGAAGAAATCCTCAGTTTGGGTAGCTTGATAAACAATCCAAGTTGTAACATTTAAGCTAGGAAACAAGGGTGCATGCATGATTCAGGACAAATTTAAGCTCTGAACTGATGCACCTTGATTTTGTATGCTTTAAAAAGAGCACAAAGGCACACACTTCAACTGTATTTAAAATTTATCATGCAAATATGACATTTATCCAAAGCTTATACTTACATATACCAGTAAAGCTCCATGTTAATTTCAGTGAAAGGTGGTTCTCATAATTCAAAAAAAAATCCTGAAAAAAAAAGAAATTATACAGCTTATTAGAAACAGAGAGCACAAGTCTTTATTCACATGTGGCCATAATAAGATTGCACAATCTGTAGCTTTAGCTAATTTACTGATTCACAATATGCCAATAAAAATATGATCTCTGTTCCCGTGAATTTTATATGATTTTTAATCACATACTTCCTCATGACTCGGGTGGAAAAACTAAAATACAAAATAAAAACTTACACGTGTGATAAAGTCAATTATCTTTCATTGCCATCAGAAGACATGCAAGTTGCAACACAATTACTATATGCTGAACTCTCATTAGGCATTTCACCACCAATAACTGCTTTTTGAGTGACGGAGGCCTGGATCCATTGTTGAAGTTCAGGGTGTGATTTTGGTTACACCCTTCACAGTTTGCCAGAGTATAACTAAATAGTTTTTAAGTAAACATCCAAACAACCAGTACAGTACATAAAATAAAAAGGCTTCCTATTAAGCACTATCAAAAACCGTATTACATGTGACGAATGTGAAGCAGATGAGCAGTACTGTTTTTGTCAACAAGGACGATCCTTGGAGACAGGCCACGTCAAATGAAGCCGATATGGAGGAGACAGACTGCGTGGAGGAATGTGAGTCTGCGTTTGGACTTGCTTTTTCGCCCACTGTGCTTCCCCTTCACAAGGGAAATTTACAGCCCAGCCTCTAACAAAGAGCTACTACATTTGTTTTATGGGGTATACTCACAGTTTTGGTAAAATGCTTACAATCTGTCAGAGGACAAACAGTTAATGGAAAGCCAGTAAATAACCATTCAACATTCTGTATAAAAACATGTATGACAAGACACTTTATGAATTGGCTTTTACATAAGTAGTACTGAAAAATTACTCTATATTGATGAGATACTTTTAAACCTTCTTCCCTCCATTATTACAATTTCTGTGCTTACAAACTTTCAGACATGATGAAGACTATTTCAGTGAAGGAAAAGATCTGAATGAAATTGCAAGTAAAAAGTCCACTCCTACATTATGAGAAGGTGCCATTTTGCCCCATTATAGAAAACAAAACTCTTGTGCAAACTGGCAAATTTAAAAAAAAAAAAAAAAAAAAACTCAAGTTGTGTTCACATACATCAGCGCTGTGCAATACAGTTTAAAGTTTCAGGATGTGACTAATCTGGACCCTTCCGTGAGCTATTATCAAAGAGCCCTGCGATTATATCTCAAAGTTTTATCATGAAGTATGCAAGCTGAAAACAACATGAGCACAAGTAACTGTGTTTTCATTCCAGGAAATTGTTTAAAGTACATTTTCCCCCTCCCCTCCACCCTGCCCATCCCCAGCCACAGTCTCAATGCAACAGGATGAGAAGAAAATGGCTGTGGTTCTGTGTCCCCAGCGATTACTCTCACAGAAGCTTAAATTATCGTCCTTTTTAAGCATTAAACAAAGGTGATGTTGTGGGCTGCACTGGGTTTGAATCTATCTGTTTATGTGGAATTTGCATGCAAATATTAGTAAATTAGTAATATAAAAGGATTACATTAGGATAGGTAGGTTTCCTTTATTTTCTTTGTCACCTTTGAGTTTGTGTCCTTGTATTGCATCATCATTGTTAATTTCATGCACTTGTTACACATTGACAGTTTTTCAGTCAGTTCATTCACAAATATTTTGGTGCAGTTTGTGTTACTCCCCATCACATCACATCACTGGGCAGCCTTGGGGTCAAGAATAGTATTTTTTCTCTGTGTCTACATGGGCTTCTTCCAGATGTTCCAGTTTCTTCCTTCAGTCCAAAGGTGTGTTTCAGGTGAATCAGTGACTCCAAATTGTCTTTTGCCATTTTTCCAGGGCAAATAAAAACTGTACAGACAAACTACAATAATGATGATGAATTAAAACACAAACATGCCTCATATTTTATAGAAAAAGGTAGAAAATAAGATCAAGTTGCATGCATTTATATGAAAACCTTCACTGTTGAGTAACCATGCTCATGTAACGCCTGGACATGTAGGCAATCATCATTCATTATTTCCATGGTACAGTTTTTTCTCATTACAGTAGTAAAATAGTAAGGGTGTAACACAGTAATTCCTGAGGCCACTTCAGATCTCTCCAAACAGCCCAACATTAACTTGTGTTGGAAGCAGAGTGCGTAATGAACCCAGCTTAGAAGTCCCTGGGGTTTATTTAGTAAAAATGTAACAGTGGCTCCCAGCTCCAATGGAGTATATTTACTGTACACAAATCAAAAAGGAAAACAAACAAGAAAATGCATGACGAAATAACGACAATTCACCATGTCTTGAGTAGAACTCGATGGTGGTTGAGCTGGTGGGGGAAGTGTATGTATTTACACCAGCATGGCTCTTCACCTAGTACTCAAAAACAGAAACTCTACACTTGTTATGTACCTGCAACCACCCCTCGGGACTCATTCCTGTCATTTCAGGTACAGACCCATGTGAATGATAAAGTCCTAGAAAATGTCCACCTCCAGTGAGATGATATTTGTGTTCACTACTTCCTTAGAATTATTTCTAATATGTGAACTCAGAAGAGTGCTACACATCTGTCTGGAATGATCACTTCCACAGGGAGCACAGCTTCTAGAAGCCGAAGAATATGGGAAGAAGGAGTGATTTGTGTGTTTAGGGTCCTAAAGAACTACAGGCTTTGAAACAAGACAAAACATTACTTGTGGAAGGGCCAAGTTCAGCAGGCTACACATCGCTCCTCACAATGTTACAAAAGGGAAAGGGTTTTCAATCAAGAAAACTAACTGAATCAGGTGGTTCACAATCAGACAGAAAAAAAAAAACATCCAGATTTCAGTCCTTAGGGACTTCAGCCTTATTCAATAATATAATTACTTATTTGCAGGATCCCTGTGCCCAAGTCAATTTAGAGATAGTTTCATGCAAGGCTAAAAAGTGCATAGAAGGTTCAAAGATAGATCAACTGATGACAGACTAGACTAAGATACTGTGTGGAAGCTAACAAAATAAACAGCACAGAAATAATCATTTTACAACTCAAGGCATTCTTCATGTAGTGCTCTTCTCAGCAAAGTGACAAGGCACATTAAGTTAAACAGCAAAGAAAAAGAATGATGGCCGCTAATAATTACACTGAGAAGTTATTTTGCAACTGAGGAAATGAAAACAACAAAACCGCCAAAAATAAATTTCTGGATGTCCAAGTACTTGTTGGTATCTGCAACCCTCCGACATTCTAGCTTAGTATAACACACTTGTGGCCCTACAGGTGAAAGGAACATATCGAATGGTCAAAGCCAAATCAGAATCACTGCAGGCAGGAGCCATAAGTCAGTGGTCTCAAGAAAAAATTCAACAGGTATAAATCCTGTATATAGCTAGAATTGTGTATTTTCTAGACAATTCTATGATGAAAATGGGCTCCTTAAAAGGGACCCTTTGACATCTCTGAAAGTCTTACCCATGTCTAAAAAAGACACTTCATCTTACTCTTTCATTGACAAATAGGACATGCGTGGTATTGCAGACCAAGTCCAAGTTCTCCCAGTTGCCTCCCTACACCCTCCCCATTCCAGCAACTTCTCACCTATGTAACAAGCAATCGGGTCAAACAAACAGACCCTCAGCTGCTGACAGGGATAGCATGAGGCCAGTTTCTCTTTGATTTTATGAAGTTTCACACTGTTCAAGAATTTATACAACACTAAAAAAAAAGTCCCCAATCAATCTGACCTCGAAACTATAAATAAGCATTATTCTTAACTCCATTTTTATAAACAGATTTATCAGGAAAAAAAGAATAAATTCATTATTCCAAAGTATTATTGTGCCATAGTGATGTAGTGAGATTTGCCCTCTCAGGAGTGGACTGCTACTCACATAAAGGACAACAAAGCAAGCACATCTAAACAATGTTCCATGAATGTGACATGGCAGTGTTAAGACACAGTATAATAGATGCCTTGTTTTTCCCCACCTATATGACCAGCTGGCAAGTTACAGCAGCCAAATAATTCCCGTCACATCACTTACAGAAACACATGGTTGAGAAATCCTTCTTGGACAGAAACAATGTGACCTTTATTTGTTCAAGAGTGAATCTCAGATAAATTAACACATGGCACATGAAGACCTCCACAGTCAGGGCAGCAAGGTTATACATTTTATGTGGAAAAGTAATTATTCAAAGGAAATAATTTCAATGCTACTATAAAAGCAAGGCCTTTATTATTTAAAACATTTGAGTTAGAGCCTAGATGAACCATGACTAACATTCTGGCAAAACTGTCTCCGTGCTGACCTTTTCACACATACCTTTAATTTCTGAAACCAGTATTAGCTACATAATTTTGTAAGAATTTACCATAATTTGTTTAACAACCTGCAGCTACAGAGCCACAGTCTGGATGTCTTGTAGTTTTATGAAGGGGATTTACATGCTACTCTTGGGGAAAATATACTTTTTTTTTTTTTACATGAGTAGTAGAACAGTAAGTATTGCATTAGGCAAAACAACCACCCACTGAAGGCACTTGAAAAAAATGTGAATATATAAAATTATATTTGTCTATATTGATTAAAATATATTTGAATACTTTAAAAAATAAACTAAAACATAACTTCATTCTTCCTTTAAGGGAAATTTGCATAAAAAGAAAACCAACCATGAAAAGCAGACACTGACTTACTCATTTTAAAAATGTAAACGCAACTGAACAAGCAACTGTTCTTCTACACACCAAAACTAAATTATTGAGTGTAAGCTGCAGTCAAAAAAGTTTGATTTCTTTGGTGTTTATTCTGCATAACCATTTCAAGACACCTGGAAAATATTTTTTTCAACTTCCTCAAAATTGACACTAACCAAGATAAAGTAAATGATAGAAAAGACTGAGAAAAGGCACAAACATTTCTCCATCCTTACATACTTGAAGTGGATATAATGAGTATGCAAAGCACCATGATATAACAAATTTAACCACAAAAACCAATAAAAGCCCTTCACAGAGATTATGGAAGCAGTGCTGCTAAAAAAACTAGCTGCATCCCTTTCACTTTTTTCAGTTCAGTTATTGCGGTTACTTTCTTAACTTCATACCCCAAAAATAAGCAAGACATTCAAATTAGCTTTGACTATTTATGATGACTGCAGATCAGACTCATTGTAAGGAAACCACAAACACTACACAAAGAAAGGAGCCTGTTTTTAAGTGTGACCATATCAAAAACATTGGTGCTGCCCAGTGTACTATGCTTCTGGGCAAACTCTGGGGCACCGTGATTGTGTATGGACAAGCAGTTACTGATAGATCGATGGACAATAGGCCCTTAGTCAAACTAACTGTAAAAGGCCCTTTAACTCTGCTGCTCTGATGGCATACTGGTGAATTCTACAGCATCCCAAGAACTCAACATCTGGTACTATGCCTATATTTTTAAGGCCACATCATGCAACACACATCTCATAATGCACTTGAGTAAGGAAAAGTGTAGATTTTCTACATCTTAAGAAAATTCATATCTGTCTGATGTTCACCATACTCTCACGCAAACTCACACAAGTCTGATAAAAATCTGAGTTGCTCAAGTATCACCAGGATGTTGACTGCCACGTCAATGACGGCTATGTAGACATTCTTTTCAGACTTAAAGCAATAAATGGCAGGAGGAGAAACCAATTTTCTTTAATTTATAAAAACCAAGGCTTCTCCTGCTGCTGTTCAAACCTGGTGGCACCTCTGGGTTTATTAGGCAACCTTTGTGCTATAAATAGAGCCTGAAGTAAACAAACACCAAATAACTGCTAATGCGGCAGCTCATTATAGAATTATCAGCAAAACAGCAGTTTTAAAAAAGTTTATTATATGGTTTCTTCCTTCCTTTTTAACCATAACATATATGGTCTGTCACCACCCCTTCCTCCTCAACACATAAAGACACATACTGCATAGCTTTCACTACTCACACTTCATAACAGGTTTCGCACCATGGTAAGAAGGTTGGCCAGGTGAATTACTGCTGTCCACTATAAAACTGATAGCCAATATCACAAAACTGATACCTGCAATTTTTTAACCCCCTGACCCCTTTTGAATCAAGAAGGTCATCTTCTAAAAACAAAGTATTAAAATAACTTCATCAAAAGATGAAGAAATAGAAAAGGAACAATACAAAATTTTGATCTTTATTTCCCGACATTTCAGATCAGAAAATGTATATGAAAGTAAAATACAACTAACCTTAAACAATAAGCAACACATATGAGGTTTTAACTAAAGCAATTCAGAGTAAGTACCTTGTTCAAGGGCACTACAGCAGGACTTGGGATTGGCACTTGTACCGTCAGAGTCTAGAACCAGCAGTTCTAACAACTGTTACCTGCTGACCAGCTTAGCTCTAATGGAGGCCACACATTTAAATAACTTATTAACCAGTTGTGTGACACAAAAAAGGAAAGCAAAAAAAAAAAAAACTAAAAAAAGACAAACTGTTCATGGACCAGGGAAATTCCACTCACCAACGTAAGGTACCAGTGGTCTGCAGCTGACAGCAATCAGCCCCACACATATGCGTGCACACACACTCACTCATTCATTGTCAACATCTATTTTCACAGCTTATAAAAACAAATTTCATAAGGTGGATCATTGCACCAAGATACATCATATTTAACACAGATTAGATCAATTTATTTCACACTTTTTACCTGCAAAATTGCACTTATTACAGTACCCAGACAAATCCCTTAATTCATAAATAACTCAATGCTGAGCATGATAGATTGGCTTGGTGAATTAGGTTGCACTTTATATTGTCACAATAAACATTAAGTGCTGTAAGCCCACCGCCGACCCTGTGTGCTCATGTCACCTTTGGCAAACCTTCTTCCAAAGCGGCAAGGCTGAGGGCCAATTTCAGTTCAACTGCATAAGTGGGTAAATTATTACAAGTAGCTTAGTTTTCAAAACTCACATTTTAAGTTGCTTTGGAAAAAAGTATCAGCAAAATATATAAATATTAATTTCTCATCAAAACACTAATTAACATTAAAATGTTCCATATTACTTTAATTGCCTGTAATCCACCTCTGCTGTGCCATTGGTAAAATATATTCCTTTATAGCAATTGATAAGTCACACAAAGATTTGCAATGATATTGCATTATAAGACAACTCTGGGTATTTTTATTCTCAAACTTTCCTTAGCAATCTTTATTTTTACTGATTACTAGGATTTCTGATTTTCTGGTATGTGCAGCAGAGACAACAGAGATATGCAGGAGAAGCTAGGCTCCACGTGGGGTGGAGTCTGCTGGCCTTGTGTGGTGCTCCATGTTGCCAGAGAAATAAACTTTTCTGTTCCAAGTGAAAGTCGGTAGCTTGCTATTACAGTACAAATTACATTTGTTCTTAAGTCCCAATTCTTGCAAAAAGAGTTAACACTACAGATAGAAACGTACTCGGAAATGCACAAACACCTGGGTTATTTCTAACATAATTAAGAAAACAAAAGACTTAGGAGTTTGTGGACATTTTTCATGGTATTTAGGAACAAACTTCTATGGTGCATGTACTGCAAATCACTTTGTGAATAAAATCATGTAAATATAAGAAGAAAAAAAATTGGACACAGTACCCCCTCAAAGGCATGAAAAGCTAATAGTGAAACACACATCTGCTAGTTCCCAAAAATCAAATCCAACAATAATCAACCTGCAAACTTTGAACTCAGCACATATTCAATGCTTTATATTTTAAAGTTTTAAAAAAACTGTAAACTTTTAAAGATCGCTACTATCTTAATCCATTTTAGATTACCAATGAAATTAAAAATCTGACCAGTCTCTTATAAATATTTTTGCATTGCTTTTAAAACTGAATGTCTACAAAAAGATGTGAAAGCAAACACTGACTTAAAACAACGGAAGGAAGAGTTCTGTGTACAACAGAGACATTATTTTAGATGTCATACGGTGAGAAAATTCCAACCACATTTCTCGTATATCGATAGGGAAAAAAAAAAAAAAAATCGATTCCACCAACTTTCGGACTTTCTGAATGTAAAACCGAAAGTGCCGCATTTGCAGCTTCTACCGTCACATCCCACTCAGAACAGAGCAGAACCTTTAGTGAGTAATGCAGCGCCATATATATCTGGCCAGAGACTGCATACAGACTCAGAGCAAAAAACAAAACTAAAAAAAAAATTCATATTCTCTTAATGGTACAAAAAAAATGCTCATATTCTCTAACACTAAACTGTCAGAGTCAAAATAAGTCTTTTTTTGCAGATATTTTAAAGAAAATAAAAAATTGGAATGTTTTGCTAGCATTTGTACTCAAACCTGTGAGCTCTTCAATCTCCAACCTGGCACAGATGAAAAACTACTCAGTAAGTAGAACACATGCAGTCTCTTAATCGGGCATTACTGTTTTCAACCTTACTTATTAAAGTAAGGACCACATGTTCTAGAACGTACTTGTTTTAAGCATCGTTGGTCAGACTGTAAACTTGACGGAAAGGTGTGAGAATACCTTTACAGAATCTAAAATCATAAATGCATAAATAAGAAAAAGGGCACAAACTAATTTTCATGGGTTTGGATATGTCTGTCAGCACTGCTGGATTTTTATTTGAACAATACAAAATACAATGACTTAAAAAAATATGTGTAAGTATAATTTGTGATGCATACAATACTGATAACTTTTAAGGGGTTCCAATACTTTGGCAAGGCAGTGTATATAATCAGACACCAATATTAAAACAATTCAATCGAACCATCTATTGTTAAAAACTGCTTGCCCAGCACAGGGTTGAGGGGGTCCCGAGCCTATCCTGGAAACAAATGGTGAAGGCCAACATACACCTTGGATGAGACACCAGTCCATTGAAGAGGAAATATAAACAAATGTTCCATCTAAATTTTAACCACCTCAGAATATTATGCACAAAAATTAAGAGTGGAAACAGAAATGTGGATCCAGATCAAAGTAGCCATTACGAAAACTACCCAACTCAAGGATGCAAAAGGATTAAACACAGAAGCTATTAAGTCTTTAGCCTGGATTTAATATTGTTTGTAGCATTTTTCCAGCACAAATTGCAGGCTGCTCGAGTTATACAAGTACCTTAAATAAGAGCCCGTTCACCAAGACCAGCACGCAATTAGCCATGTTTATTTCATGTCAGCTACATTTGTGCTTCAGCAGCCATCTGGCCCACAGTGGGCAGAACCAACATTCTCCCACCTATGCTGAAAACTCACATTTATTACTTATACACCTTTCGCCTTTTGTCCAAAGCAACACGGTAATTACAATGACCCATTTATCCAGCTAGGGAATTTTTACCATTGCAGTACAGTACCTCGATCAAGGGCACAACAGCAAGCTGTGGGATCTGAACCCTGGGACCTTCATACTTAACGGCAACATGGCCCACACAGATAACCGTTCATTCGCAAGAAGCTCAGCAGCACGAACAGCAATGTGTGGTAAAGGAGTTATGGCCAACAAGTTGCACAGCATAAGGACATGACCATACAACACGAATGTTGCTTTATCGTGATAATCTTCTTGTTTGTTAAGGTAATACTTTGAATCAAGGTACTTACCCTGAATTACTCCTGTAATTCCCAGATTGCCCAGTTGTATTTTTAGGTCCATTGCTATAAGGAGCTTTGGATGAAAGCACAAAGCCAGGAATAATAGTAGCGATAACACTGTCAGTGGTGAGTGGTTGGTTTTCTTCTGTGCTGTGTGTAAAATTGTGTAAATGTGTGTAAACCACAGTGTGGAGTATACACTCTATTGGTCAGCAAACACTGCCACTGTCTGCTTTGCTCTGCTCCTTCAAAGGCTCACTCTCAAACAGCTCCCCTCACTGCCAACACTGTTCCCGTCCCGTCAACGTCTGAAATGCCAGCAAGCGCCGTAGTGGTTAGAGGCACCATGTTCAAATCTGACGGCTGTTCGTTTGAGTCCCTTTCCTGTTCTAGTACCCTTTATCAAAGTATTTTACACTGAGGTGATGCGGTAATACCACCCCGCTGTGTAAATAGGCAAGTAAGCGCAAAGTTGTTTGTCATCGCGTATGTTCTCGGACGGAGGTGCGAGATAAATCTGAGTAACGGTAGCGGCGCAGAGACAGCGCTCACCAAACCGATGTCTCGATTACTTCCACTTTTTTGTAACAATTTTCAGAACACTTAGCAGTTAAGTTCGGACACGAGTTGAACGATACTAATCTCATTAAACGACATCACTTTCGGTTTGGTTTAAACTACGCTGGATTGTGTCTCTCTCGCACAGCGAAATCACCCGAACTCACCGAGTCAATCGTGTGCGTCGTCCTCAAGCCGCTCTGTTGCCATGTTCCCTCACGCCAACTTGCACAGACAACACGGGCCACCGTCAGCTATCTACGGGGCATTGGCGTACGCGTTGTCGGTGGCGCCGAAAAATGGTACTGGACTGCTTACAACGCGGCGAAGCAAAAGAAAGAAAAGAAAATCCCGTTTCCGCACCTCCAAACACGCGCAGCCTTCCGCAAGCTCGGGCTGCTACGTAAACATAAGCTGAGGAAAAGCGCAAAGAGCGCCGCACACGGCCAAAACCCGACAGTGCAGCCGGTAGCGCCACCTGCCGGGGAGGATATGACGGGACATACCCTCTGAAAGCATATACTGCAGTTTATATGAGTTCTGGTAATATTTAAAAAAAGCGATTTACAAGAAAGCAAATTCTTTTTCGAAGATGGATATTTAAAAAAAAACTACAAAATGGTACAGAGTTAGAGGGGGGGAAATCATTTTGAGGCAGATGAGCTGTGAAAATAAATATTAATTCAGGGGACTTTCAAATTTGTCATATTAATTTTAAAAAGGGCAAAAAACATGTTAGAAATACTAGCTTGTAATAATCTGCAGCAGTATTTGCATCAAGAACTCACATAAAAAATTAACCTCAGATCACTTTTAAGCAAAATCATTCACTTCACAGAAAGCAGATTTGTATTGGGAAATTCCTATTTATTATTAATTGATAATCACAATTACAATTATACAGACATTGCATTGTAACATACTCCACATTTATTTAATAGTGTTTTTAAGTAACTGTAGAGTAAGCAATAACAAAGATATCCAAGCGATTAAGTATAATTTATTATCACATATCACATCTTAACATATTCATTTTATTCTGCAGTTGGTCCCCAATCTACAAAACTCAAATAATTTTTCAACACTACAAACTGCTACAAGCTGGGTTTTACATGCAATATCTTGTATCTTCAGCAAACTTATAATGCATTGCATACAAATACAGTTTACGTAGCCTTTCTAGTCTGTTCGGTGTATCTTAGCTATCACCAAGATCAGTTCAGATCCAAATTCACATTTCATTTCTATGAGGTACTGCAACTACATTTCACTGGAAGATTTTGCATATAAAACCACAGTTATAAGGGTTATTATTCAAATGTCACAGTCACGGTAAAACACATATCGTTACACTACTATAGTTTCAAAGTATTCGATAATACAGTTTTGAAAAAACCCATACAGAACATTAAGATACCATAATAATCTAGTTTTGACGCATTTATTTGCAACACTGAAAAACAATAAAAGCAATAGTATTTAGAATATCGAAAAAAGTATAAACTGATCAGCTTCTGAAGAACAAGGTGACGTTTTCATGTTCTCACACTTTGACTGAAAGAAGGTCTCATCAGAGCTGTCAGAATAGTATTTTTCTTTCTCTACAGGTCAATGCATCTTCCTTCTGCATCTTACCAGTTTTGACAATGTGTGAAATAACCTAGCTCTTTTTGTTGTTACAAACTTTGATTAATATTTACTATTTATTTAGCTGGCCCACCGAACGAGATCATACATCACAGCCTCACCCAATGCGCCGAAAGACATTGATTACAAATAGTAAGTGCTGCTCTAACTTTTTCAAACACTCTGCTCTAGTTCTGCCCTTGATCTTTATTTAGTGCTTACTTTTGTCATAAATATGTTTCTAAGTAACAGCTGCAAGCACGAGGTTCACCAAAGGGAGGGGAATCTACCGATCTGGTCACTGCAAGCTGCTCAGGGGCATAACAAGAGTCTGTTGTTCTGTTCCTGTCTGAAAACCCCACTCTTTCCCATATTCCTGTGAAACTCATGCTGCAGACATTTACATTTATTTATTTAGCAGATGATTTTCTCCAATTCGACATACTACTCAACGTTATCAAGGCTGCATTTAACCGACATAGAGGTAGTGTCACACATGCAAATCTCAATCTAAAATCAATACTTTGTTCAGGAACACTATTTTTGCCTGTACATATTACACAAGTAGTTGCACATGGAATTGATGATGTGTTCCTTGTCCACCCCATGTTGCACTCAACTTATGAACTTTGACTAACAAACCAACTCTTGATCCCAGTTAAGTAAGCAGGGAACCAACTGTCATCTACTACTGTTGATAATATAGGTATATATTGTAGATTATATAAATTGTAGAATAACCTAACAATACATTTTAATATAAATTGCTGATATCTAGCACACACCATAATAGACAGTACTATTTGTTAGTTGTACAATTTGCTCCCCGTGGCACAATGTGCAATAACTACAGTTTCACATGGCAGTCAGTATGAGAACTTACTGACTGTACTGAGTCAGGTAATATTTCATTTTCATGTAAAATGTTTCAAATTTTTATTTATTCCTTCAGAATATCATCTAGATATTTTCATTTGCAATGCCAGCTTAAATCTGCATTTGAAGGCTTTCGTGTTCATGTTTTCAAACACTCATCGCACTTTGCACTCTTGCCATCATCAACAGCCCGATTGTGGTAAATATGACCATTACTGCACTTTGACCAGTGATTCAGTCTCAGAAAGTCAAAATTCATGGACACTTTACTGGTCTCCTCCAAGAACTGCCTATTTAGAGGTAAATTGATCTTGCATGCAATATCATTTAGATTTCTTCTGAGACTTTTGACATCTTTTTCTTGAATTGACATCTTGCTTAGGTCAGCGATGACAGCATTGAGCTTCTCATATGCCCCTGCAGCTTCTAGGGAGAATGGCTCTGAAAGCTGGGGGGGTGTGTACCTTCCACGGAGTGTGTAAGCTTCAGCCAGGAGCAAAATCCTCCTCATATGTTGTTCATATTCTGGCAATTGTTTGCCTTTGGCCTGACTGATTTCTTTACTAAGCAAGTTTATCTGATAGTTGATTATTGAAAGAGAGTCTGGCATGTTCGTCTGTACTTTTTTCCTTATTTCACTGAGCTGGAGGAGAAGAGTAATTTGCTGGGCAATGAAAACTGCCTGAGTGATGTTCACATTAAGGTCAGTCAATCTGGAGAGCAGAGGTGGGACAAAGTTGGACATTATCCCTTTTTTCTCCATCTCCTTCACTAAACATTGGACTTGGGTGGAGAGCACCACTATAGCCTTCTTTTTTATCTTGTTCAGGTCCTGTATCGTGCTTTTGACAACCCAGTTGTGTCTGAGATTCCGGCGAATTGGGACGCCGCATTTGGGGCATGACTTAAATCCAACAACCCCACCCTCCTCAGGCGCTGATATCCAAGAGTCAAACCCAGTCACCTCAAATATGTGCCGGCAGTCCGAGAGCTCCACAAAGCGGGCCGCTGGATTTGCCTCATTTCCAAAGAATAGCTCTTGCACCTCATCAGCATTACATATGCGGCACTTCCTCGGACAGGGCTCCCCACACATTCCAATGCATGGGTGATAACATTTGAGCGTCTTGTGGCAGGGCATATGGCATGGTGGCCGGTCACAGCGCTCATAACACAGCTTGGTGCAGTGATGGTGGCTACACAGCCAGCCACACTTCTTGGAGCATGGCTGGCAGGCCTCCAGACATGACTTGTGGCACTTTTGATGGAAGCACTTGGTTCTACATGGCATGGCACAAGGGATGCATGGAGCCCCGCAGATCCCCCTGCACTGATGTGAGCAGATCAGCAGCTCCTCGCACCGAGACACGCACATGATTGGCTGCTGCTCTTGTTCCTGCCAAACATGGCACTGCACGGACCTCTGGTGACCACACTGCAGATCTACAGTTACTTTCTGGTTGCAGATGCATTTACAGGAGTGCCCGGGAGCAGAGGCACATGTGTGACCACAAGGCAATGGTTTCCCGCAAGCCACGTGTGGGTATGCAAGGTCCTCAGGTGGACAAGAGTGTGGGGCTTCTTGCTCGTGGGTCTCCTGCCCGATGTCACCTTCTGTGAAGCAGCCACTTGCACACATGTGTTCCAAGTTGGAATGGCATGGCTTCAAGCAGACATGGCCGCAGCTAAGGTGGGAGCCGCAGGGCTGTGAACACCCGCCTAGTGGCACTTTCAGAAAGTCATCATCTTTAGAAACGGCAGTGACGATGTTGGGATGGTGTTCGCAGCGCAGCATCAGAGCTTCCCCTATCTGGTCACGGCTGCTTGCAGCATTTAGTATTTTGCTCCACATAGGGACTGTGGAATGCATGGCCATGTTTCCAATACAGTAAAACCCTTTTTTTGCTCTAGATAGGGCAGTACAAATGTCCTTGGGGATTTTCGTAAGATCTTCCTGTCCCTCCCTATTGCTTCTGACTAATGACACTATTATGATGTCATTTTCCTTCCCCTGGAATTCATGCACCAAACATATTTTAACACCCAGAAACATGCTTTTTGACATGCATTTTCTTAAGCAGTCAATCTGACCAACGCATGGTGTGAGAACTGTAATCTGTGAAGCCCTGTACCCCTGATAAACCAAGTACTGGCACAGTGATTTTACAAAGGTAGCCTCATGGAGATTGTGGTGGAAATGTCCCCTTTGGACAACTTTTTCAAAGTTCTTGTGGTCCAGAAAGAAAACATTTGTAGTGACACCCTAGGGCAGAGGAATAACGTGCAAACATTTATCATGCTGTTACACAACTGCATATATCTATATTGCTCCGATATGAACATAACGTTTGAGGATAAATACACTATAAGCAACATTACAGTGGTGAATCAGGAACTTAAATTTAAAGGACTCACAAAAGTACTTTTAACTGCAGCCACCCCCCCCCCAAAAAAGCATCAAATACATTTTAAAATTAATAAATACAAAATTTCAATAAATTACCTTTATCTTTTCTACAGGTGAGGTTTCATTGTTAATCTTGTTGTAGATGTGTGGTGTTAACACCTGGGCAATGTCTGGTTGCATGCGATGCTGTGGAAACAGAGCACCATTCACAAAACTTTTAAGGACAGTCTCCTTCTCCCTAAATTGTGACTGTCTCAGTTGACAGCACATGTCTGACTACAAGTGATAACTACCCATTAGCATTAAAATTAGACAAGCTGCTTACTTTTTATATTTATTAGTCTGAATACTATGTCTGCGCAAACCAAGGGGACACCATCTACCAGAATTTATGTGTCCGTATGTCAAATCACATTAAATCTGATATATTTGTTTTGCAGAGCAATGAGGGGTTTTTACTGTTGGCTCACAGTAACATTAATCCTGCAAGACCGCTTCTACCTGTGCACACAACTCCACATTTTCCTGCTAAAGGATCAGTGTATTTCAAAGGGCACATGTACAACACACTTGTTTTAATTAAATTATAGCAAAAATTCCTTGACTGCATTATCAGTCAGAATAATAACAACTAAATTAAATTTAACAAGTAGTGCAATCTGTCAGTGTTTATAAAGCAGCAATGGGCTGACTGTACCTGGTTTTCAAGATGAACAAATGGAACTCCTGCTTGAATGAGTCGTTCAAATAGGGATCCTACTGAATGGTCTTGCTCTTTCCCAGTGGGACATGGACAAAACTAAAATAAAGGTTAAAATTCAACAAAGTTATTCATGGCAGAAAACTAAAAAGCAAATTAGGTACAGTAGCAATTAAACTGTATTCAACAAAATATTAACACAGATAATACAGGTATCCCTCAAGATACAAGCCATTGACTTAAGAGTTTTCATATATATGAGTGAAATTAAAGCTTCCCCAAAGTTCTGTGGAAGAAATTTGACACTCAGAGTCAGAATTAACACACTGTGAGGATCTTTATTTTACAGGCCTGGGTGAGGGCTCAACCTCCTGAGTCTCACCGAACAGTTCTTTCACATGCCTCTTATACTTTCTCTTCAACAGGCACATCCCATTTTTTCATTTGCTCAATGCCAACCTGTGTACGCTATGTTTACATTCCTGCCTTGGTGACATACTATATTTTGCATTTTTCAGCTAAGCTTGTAGATTATCCAGGGAGTCAGGCGTCAGGGCATTCTAGCCTTGTAACATAGTCAAGATGTTCTGTCTGGTGTCGATCGCTATATGGCCTTGCTTTTACAATGACAACATTCCATTCTTACACAGAACTGCACTCACTCACACTCTCACATACATTTTACTGAGTCGTGAGCGAATAAAAGGCAGATTTTTTTCGCGTTTATGAGTAACAAGAGCCGAGCGTGGGGGAAATTTTCAAAATTTGTGCCGTAATGGTAATTTCATCTCCGATTTACGAGATTATACCTTACAAGCCAATTTCCAGGAACTAATCACACCCGTCAGTAGGGGGATACATGCATACATACACATTTCTGTACTTTGTTGTAATATTTATACATTTACAGCCCCACACACAACTTAATCAGCATTACAGATGTTTATTGTGAATGAGTCAATTCAAAAGGTCAGTGTACATGAGCCATATTCCCACCTGCTGCTGGTCACCTATCAAGATGAGGTGCTGACATGCTGAACTCAGTGTTGTAATAATATGACCCTCGGGAACCTCCTGGGCCTCCTCCACCAAAACCACCCTGGGACAAATTTCCTTCAGCAATTTCTGGTATCGGGCAGCACCTGCAAGCAGGTTAATCAGAATAACACACTGTTTTTATTAAGCTCATAAACCAAGAATGATACCCACTTCAAGTACAACACAAGGAATTGGAGATAGGGTGTGTCACAGTTTAAGAGCTTGTGACCAGAAAATAAAGGTTAGAATAGCTTAAGTAAATACAAAGTTTTATAAACTGGGGAAAGTGTTGTAATAGTGAAAAAGGAGGGACTGTCTTATGTGAGACGGTCAGAGTAACATGATGTTGACCGTATATGAGCAGGAGAGTGGAGAATACAGAGCTGGCTGTGTAGAGGTGTCTGGACTCCTGTGATAAAGAAAGTTAATTGCACTTAATTCTACTGTGCTGCCCCTTGCTCCAAATTCTTTTTAAAGAGCATTAGGGAATAATACAACCTTCAGCAGCTCAAGTGGATTACGCTGAATGAGAAGAGACCAAAGAGCCAACCACCACGCAACCCATGAATCTGCCACAGCAAAAACACTGCTGGAGAAGAGTTTGGTTCATAAAGAAAGAGTCAGATGCAGAAACAGCATTTAGAAAATAAGAGGAACACAGCAGCTTGGAAAATAGGGGAAGGTTGAAATTCCCAAAGAAATTCAAATTTGATTTTTTCTTAGAAATAATGTAGATGTATTTTCTTTTAGTACATATCCAAACAAAAATTCAAAGATAAGCAAAAAAAGGAAAAAAAAAACACAGGGATAACCCGGGTAGTTTGAGCAGTGACATCACTGGTGTATGTGAAGAATGACATTCAGGCAGAAACGAGGGTTGATTATCAATTTTTGACTTTTTCATTGTGGGCAAACCTCCATCTTTTCCAGTTGTACCTGAGGTAGTCATTCCAATGACCCTGGCTTGCTTCAGAATTTTTCCATCTTCCATGAGCCTCACTTCCTCGGTGCGTTTAACTATTGCCTGATATTGAAGCTCTAGGTTGATAATTGTAGCTTTTACATCCTTCTGGTACATGGAGAGCCAAAGCCTTAAAAATCAAGAGGAAAATTCAACACATGTTGAATTTCAATAAAATTTACTTCATGCATTTCTTAAATAAGTTTTGTGTTTTTTACTTTTTTATTATTAGATTGCTAGATTTAAAATGACCTTAAACAGTTGTTTCTGTTATAACATAGCAAGGAAAGGTGGGATACACATTCAAAATTTATCAGTTTGTCCTATCTGGCTAGAAAGTGAGTAGGTCCTTCAGCTCTTTTTTAATCAGCATCAACTAGTACTGAGGAAGATCATACAATATTTCAGTTGCTGTTTCCTGAATCAACTGAAATTCAGCACACACCACACTCTTCCAGGGCCAGGGTGGAGAGCTGTTGATTTATCAGCACTGGTGGTAAGCATGTTGACAGTTTCAGTTTCCCAAACGCAAATGAAGTAGAACAAGCCCAAAGTTCACCTTCCCAGCCAAGGTGCAAAGATGTACTTTCACTATTGACAAAAGTCTGGTTACCTGTAAAGGTGCCAACGCTCTTTGTATGGCAACGCCCAAAGGTCAGAGATCTGCTTGGCGTCTACTTCGAGCATGTGATCTACCTCCACTACAGTTTCCAGGCTCCTCTTCATTTCTCTTGTTATCTAGAAAAATGGAGAGAACCACTCATTGCTTTTCATTATGCACATAGGTTGGTTATTACTTTCACTATAATTTCCATTATTATTGTCTGCTCAGCTTTTTTAAGCAGCTGTGACTAGGATTTTTGGTGGGAATTAGAGGTTCCTGAGGATTTCCTATGTCACCTGTAGGCATTGCTCCCTCACCTCCAGGTTGACACTGCATCCATGTTCCACTTCTTCCTTCTCCCCTTTATTCTCTCTGAAGAGGTAGGCAAGAACTGCTCTCTGAGGAATGGCTGGCCTCTCAAGGGAAACTGTCTGGACTCTTTCCTGGTCATGGCTGCCCTCTGATGTTCTCACAGTACTGCAAAGCTCAGCCTCATCTGTGCCAACTCCCATCGCCATTACTTTCTCTTGATCTGTGAAAGCATACCGCCCCCCCCAAGAGCCTGGTTACTGTACAATCCACCTGAGTAAGCTAAAGGAACTCATTTGGTTAACAGTGGTTGCATAGTTAAGGAGCAACAACGAAGTTATAAGTTCCAGTAAGACCACTGCATGTAGAGGATCTGGAGTTTCTCATTGCAGTTAGTCTATGATGTCATTTAGTCTGTGCTGTTATTAGAAGTCTACTGTTATCTTTTGCTGACTCCACTGCTGAAATTTGTTTTTGAAATTTAAAATTTGAAATTTGTAGAGAAGTCTTGGTCATCATCATTTACTGCTGCATCACATTTTCCAGTGCTGCTCCCTAGCATGAAATAAACAGCATCATGGTAGTTTAAAATTAGCAGGATAAATTATGATTCATTGAACACTCATAAGCTATAGGTAACTAGGTGTAGAGTGATGGAGGTTAGGGTGTTGATAATTCTGATTAAAATGTAGAGGTCAAGATGGTAACGACATTACCTGACTGACATTCATAGCGAATCAGAACTTACCATTGCTATAGTCATCTTCTTCATTTCCAGATAAATACATAATTTCTGGGTCAATATCCCCAAAGTCTACATGAAAAAGAAAAGTAAACTTAGCATAAAAATGAAATATACATGTAGAATTTTAACTCTCTTCCAGGCTTACCACCAGTACCTGGGGATTCCACATGGATGCCTTCTAACATTTCATCTTGTTCTCCCATTTCAGAGGAAAGAATGCTGAGTCTCTCCTCCATCTCTTCATCACCAGTAGAAGCCACACTCAGCATCATCTCATGGTCATCTTCTCCACTCCATGCTCCATCAATGGTGTCTACACTTAGTATGTCTGTTATGCAGTCCTCCTCCTCACTACTGTCACTGTCAGCATCACATGCCTCTTTAGGGCTGTCCTTCTGAACGTCTTCTGCAACATGTGAAAGCAATTGGGGGATGGAGGGGGTGGACATACTGAGTAACTTAGTTTTTCTCTGTTACATTTAAGTGTTTTTTACCTCCTGATATGTGTTCTACTGTCTTTGGTGCCTTATTTATCTGCTTACAGATTGCCGGTTATCAGTGTTTCATCATTCTGCCAATTATTATCATTAACAAAGTCACAACCAACCCTCTTGGCCAATAGAATTTAATGTGGCATGATTTAAATTTCTAGTGTGTCATCTGTGTTGTTCATATGAATTCGTGGTTGACCCTGACTTGAGGAAAGGGAACAGGTAAGCACATCACGACACTTACACTTGCACGTGTAGGTTTGTTTCTAAATCACACTAGGTAAGGAGTGAATGTTTATGCATTTTGGTTTGGGTGGGGAGTGTAGGTTAGTTAGGGCATCTGCAGATACTGAAGATGTTTCTTTTGAGTTATATTTATTTAACTTAATTAGCATAGCTTGCACTACATCAGCTAATTCTTTTGGTTTTGATTTGTTTTTTCTTTGACACCGCTCACGTTCCTTTCCCCCATGTGCCTTTGTGTTTTGGTGCGTATAATATATATTGTCATTATTACCTACTTTCACTTGTCAATAGTAAATCACTTTTGCACCAAATCCTTCACCTTCCTCTCTTTGTTTCTATCCCCATCTTAAACCTAGCATTCCAAACAGTTAATGTTACACCCCTGTCTGCCTAGACATTTGAGGTTGTAACATTAATGGGGATTCATTCAGGACATGAACCCAGGACCTCTCCTACCCAAAGCAAGAATCATACCCCTAGACATAACAGTGTTGGAGATTAATTTAATTCAATAAAAGAAGAATTGATTTATTGTGTGTTATGTTGTCTTACCAGAGTTGCTGAGGATAGAGATCCCAAGCCACTTCATCATCAGTGACTGGGATTTCTGTTTTTCTGTTTGAGATGAATCCAGGCCCCTTAACTGAAACAGGATAGAACAATAACTGTCAGCAGAGATTGCACAAAAAAAGAAAGTTGGATGAATCATGACATGCCTCTGTGATGTGAGGACTATCCTTACGTCCATATTCCCCAGGCTTGCTCCATGAAGTGTGACAATGTATTGCCCCAGTACATTCTCATGAAGAATTCCCTTTGAAGATCGCTGTAATGAGGCAATCATTCCTCCAAGTTCCTTCTCAACTGCCATCCTCTCTTCACACAGCTGCAAACAAACCACCCCATCATACAAGTGCAGTGGCCAGTGGCTTCACAGAACACTTTGAAATTGTGTCCTGAATTGAACAGCACTGATCTGCAACACACCTGCCAGTGCATTGACCTCAGGTATCTAGGTAGACTCTGTCTAAAGGGAGCTGATTTCCTCAGGTTGTCTAGAGAGAGGTCATTCAGAATATTGCTGGTGCTTCGTTCACCCACTCTGACCAGCAATGAAGCATCTGGCAAAATCTGAACAACTCCTGTACAGAAGGCAAAATGCAAGCAATTTTCAGTTACTAGGTTATTTATTCCTATTATTTTTCTTGTTTGACTTTGAAGTTACATGCAAGGCACATGCATGTGAACACATTATTTGGTAATCTTTGTGATGGCATATAAATATTGTACAGCATTTAGGACAAGCAGCAGTACCTTCCAAAAATGCATCCAGCACATGATTACTGGGGCATAAGACCAGAATAGGGCATGGAACAGGTGCACTCCAAATGTGGGTATTATCCACAAGAGCTCGGGTAATTTTGAGACCAACATAAGTCTTTCCTGAAAGAGTATGGAATAAAAAAAACACTGAAAATTCAGGATGTTTGGAAAATAAAGAATTTATAATAAATTTGAAATTTTGTTAAAATTATGACCTGTTCCTGGTTGGCCTTGTATGACAGCAAGCTCCTTGGTTAAGGCATCTTGCAAAGCCTTTAGTTGAGAGTAGTCTAAACCAAGTTCTTCCTTACTTGGCCAATCATTTAAATTTAAGATGTCGTTTGGGTTCCTGCTACTCATGTTGCCCTTAGGATTTTCTTGTTCCACCTTCTGAATTCTCTCCCTTTGGAGACCCAAAACACCTCTATTAAGAGACTTACAGTCTATCAGTCCCTGAAGATTGTATGAATTCTGTTTTTTCTCCAAATATTTGGGCATCAAGATGTTAGATTCACAGCTTACAATGTATTTCTGCATTGGCAGGTCTTCTGCTGCTATGTCCTGCAGACCTGCAAGAACTGACTGGTAGTCTTCAAAAGCCACAGTTGAGTCAACCATTGTAAACATGTCAGATGGAGAGATATTCCCCAACTTCAGCCTGCTTTCTTCAGTAAATGAAAGAGTTGTAATGCCCTGAGTCAATTTTTTCACATCTCGTTCAGTCACTGTGGCCCAAATCATGGTTTCAAATTTATCCTTAGAGAGGCAAACCAATGTTCCATGCAGCAGATTGGCTGAAATCTCCCAGTTCACACATTTAAGATTTGTGGAGTCAAACCGAACTGTGTACACTATTCCTTTGCGTGTGCAAACTGGGGATACTATGGTGGTATCATAGTAGACATGACTGAATATGGAACTGTCGAATCTTCTTTCATAGCCATCCTTCTTGTCAAACTTAAGAAGTTGGGTGATTCTGTCCCTAAGTGGCTTCACATAGCCTTCCCTAATGAGATGAAAACATGAGTCCAGATAGGTGC
This sequence comes from Arapaima gigas, assembly GCA_900497675.1. NCBI lineage: Eukaryota > Metazoa > Chordata > Actinopteri > Osteoglossiformes > Osteoglossidae > Arapaima > Arapaima gigas. The sequence goes on from UFQX01000026.1 coordinate 2,322,638, forward strand.
TGCTGTCTTTAAACTTCCCAGAGATGCTACTTGTCCCCATGGATTCTGTCTCCTCAGAGCACACATCTTTATGTGCTGGATAAATCGGTAGTGATCGAAAGTTCTTGACTTCATTCAGATCACTCTTCCTGAAGGTATCCTGATCAAAACTCAGGATGCCTTCAATTTTTTTTTGCTGCAGATGGGCAATTCTTCTCTGAAGATTCTTTAATTGGTTCTGTGATTCCTCTGGAATTTTAAGACTAGCAGATTGGCAGCGTTTATACTCATTCTCCAGCAGAACCGTAGTTAAGGACACATCAGTGAAAGTGCTATATGGGAAAATTTCCAGTAAGCTTAAATGAAAGCTCACAATTTTGTCAAGTCTTGACAATCTCTGTTCCATTTTCTCCTGGTCTTCTGTGTCCATATTCATTAGAAACTTAGGTACAGTTTTCTTTAAGAACAAGGAATCTTTCACAACCTTGAAAAGATGACGCAAGTTTTGCTTGCAAGTTTGACTGCTGTATGCTTTGTTTAGAACTTCAAGAATGGTGAAGGTTAGGGCATTTGTATGATCCTCTCTATTCAGAAGATCTTTCAAACCAGTCCCAGGAGCTGCCAAAATCATCACTATTTCAGATGCCTCCATTTTTAGAATTTTTTCAAGAGCAGTTAAATCTAACTGATTTTTGTTGGAAATATTTCTGACCCAGTTCTCAGAATCCTTTGAATAACTATGAGCATGTAACAGGTTTGGTAGACTGCCTGCTCTCCCTAAAAACCACTGCTGGCCTTTACTGTTCCAGTGTCCTGAAAGGCAAACAGTGATGTTTATAAGTAATGCGCACCATCAATAATTGCAAAAAACAGCAGCTATACAAAAAATTAATTACAGAGTGGGAAAAGAATGAAAAAGATCAGAATACATTACTGACCTTTCAACTGTGTTCTAAAATTTGAATTTGTACTGTAGGGTCTACTATACGACAAGAATTCTGTAGAGCCCCCAATGAAACTGACTGAAGAGCCTAGAAAAGTAGGTGGTCTAGCACTGTGTTTCCACCTCTTTTGTGCTCTTTCGGCAGAAGTAGCACCTCTCCCATATAATAGACCCAAGCTGTCAATGTTACTTTGAACACTGCTCCCGGCAGTAACCCTCCTGGGATGCTCACCTGTTTGAAAAAGTATGAAAAATGTAGACAGAAGTATACAATGTTCAAAAAGTCATCAGCAGACGGCCAGAAAAATACCCATTTGAAAAAAGAAAGTACTATGGTGAAAAAAGCACAATATAAATATATTTAGGTCTAAGTAAAAGTGTTACACGGAATTTTCCTAATTGCAGACAAGTGGGCATCATTGAAAAAAACTGCAAATCAGATAAATAATTAAACTGAAAAAAAAAATAAAAAATGGAACACATTTTCAACACACTGGCTTTTTATACAAGGTATCATATAAGCAGCATGCAGTTACTTATTTTCCCCAAAAGCATAAAAAGGAAAACGCATATATACCTTGTGGACGATTATATCTTCCACGTCCTCTCCCTCTGTGAAATTCACTTTTGCCTTGAAAGTGGAAGTGTGTTCCCTGCACTCCTGGACTTTTCTGAGAGTGAGGTTGGGGTCCACCACCCCCAAATTGTAGAGAAGCACCTGAAAAACCAGAATTATTCCTAACATGTCCACTCCGTATAAACATTCTAACCCATGGCTTCAATGTCTACTGTTTGTTTGAATTCTTACACCATGCTGTACTTTTTCCCCCTTATTTGCGTAATCTCTAGCTCCTTCATCCTACTAGCAAAATATACCCAAAACCCCTGATTTATTTCCATGGACAATCTCCAGAATACATAAAAGATAACATTTAAAAAATAATGAAAACAGCTTGTGCATTTAAAAGGGCCTTGCATACCCAAGTAGTAGCTATATGTTTCTGGGCCACTCTGATGTGGAACTCTATGGGGTTGATATCTGGGACCAAAAGCCCCTGTGCAAAAAGAGTATTTCTGTCAAACACACGACACCATTTCGCTACTAACAGAGACGAAGTGAACAGCAAGTAAACAATTTACTTGTAATTCTATGACTACCATTTTTCAAACTCATACATCAAAATCTTTAAATGTATTGATGCAGTTGTTATCTTGCTAGACATAATTTACTATTTGTTTTCCATTTTAGTTAAATTTCCATTGTGCATGTTTACTTCATGATATCTTGACTCTTTTGTACATATCTATTTCTCAATTGATATTACTCTAACATATCTTACAAACATCCTTTACTAGTTGAATTACCTGGCGCTACACAAGTCAGAAAGTGCAAAAGTAAACAGTAATAACACATTATTTATCACTAAACTGTACTACCCTTAAATTATTAATGTTTAAGCATTTAAATAAGAATTATTAGTGCTGTCAAATGAGGATGTGACAGAAAGTGACTGGCACACTGGCCATAAACATGTAGAAAGGAGAAAAGTAATAATAAATATGTGACTAAACTATATTAACTTTAGGTTAGTAATACTTGCAATACAGTGTGTGTGTGTGTGTGTGTGTGTGTGTGTGTGTGTGTGTGTGTGTGTGTGTGTGCGCACGTGTGTATATGAGGTATAATTTTTTTACACCTTCCAGTCATCAGTTTGGGCCATTCATCCAGCACACTCTCCCACTTCCCAGTCATCCCTCACAGGTGTGTTTGTGCACATGAGGGTATATGTGTGTCGATGTGTTTGAAAATGCAAAAACCTCACTTAGAGTGAGAATTACCTGCATGGCAAATTCAAAGTCTGTGGCTTTAAAAACAAAGCCGTGCATAAAGAACAAACAAACAAACAGATTAAGCTTTACAGATACCGAGATTATCATTTACCTTGCGGGTGATCAGGTCTTCCATGTCCTCCTCCTCTATGAGAGGGACTCTGGCTTTTTGAGTGGAAGTGGGTCCCTCCAGGGACTGGAGACAGACCACTCCGAGAGTGCGGTCGTGGTACATCATCAGTCAGCTGAGGAGGAGGCCCTAGCAGAAGAAAAGTACATCTCACCGGTGCTCAGGCACAATGGACTACATCATTTTAGACTTTTTAAACAACTGACTGCAAATGATCATTTTATTATCTGTTACACAAATGGGTGCACACTGAGAACAACACAAACCCTAACCTTTGTTCACTTTACACCAAGTGTCTTCAAACACATTAAAAATGTTAGCTATATATAATTATATATTTTTTGTAGCTCTACTTTTTGGAATTTTTGTTTCTTCACCATCTTTCCCTTTTTACTTTCAGAATCATATCAAATGTCCACCATCTCATATTTATGTTACTAATTTTTTTTAAGTAATCTAAAATGTTATACTCTGGGCCAAACAGAGTAGAAGTTGTCTTTAAAAATACATTTCAATGATTTGGCAATATTTAAAATACTGATAGAGAAGTAAAAACTAATACCACATGTGATTTAGTGAACATGCATACTTTGTGGGCAATTAGGTCTTCCAGATCCCCTCCCTCTTTGAGACCCACTCTGGCCTTGTGAGTGGGAGTGGGCTGATGTCGATGGACCACTCTGAAAGTACTGCTGGAATCCACCATAGCTAAATTGAGGCGGAGCTCCTGGAAGAAGAAAAATATGTCCTACAAGCCCATTTCAGAACTCCTAACAAAGGAGTTAAAAAATTCAGTCCTTGTTAGTCATAGTCCTACTGGTTTTAGAGAATACATTTTAATTTTTGCCTAACTTGTAGCTGAAATACCAGGTGAAGTGATACACAATCTAGTTAACCTATTTGTCATAGAAATTAATAGGCGACACTGATTTAACATCCTACATACACAGGTACAGCCCAAAATGCAAAAGATGACCTACATGTCCTAACTGTATATATGTTTCTATAAAGCTAAAATTTCAAGAAGGGACGTTAAAATGTTTATTTAAGCTTAGGAAATACATTTCCATAAAGCTACACACTTTGTTGCACTAGAACAAAGTAGTAAAGTTGGTAAAAGATGCTCTTCAAGTTATTATTATAGATTATCTCTTAATATTTCCTTACATCCTTAAAGGATATCTTAGACCTATTTTTTCTTCTGTTTTTACGAGCTCGGTAAAACCGGACTGGCTTGGATGGCATTACAGTTTTGATTTATTGCACATTTCAACTACAATTGAGCAAAAAGTGAAAAATGTGAGTGGCAGTGCTGGCCAACACTGAATACAGCAACAAACACCTAGTGGGTGCCAGGGGTATCCACGTCCTCTCCCTGCCTGAGACCTGGTGTTCCTTTGGGAGCGGGACTGTCCCCGGGGGGGCTGATGCCAGGGGCCACCTCCCCTCTGCTGAAATGGCCCTGGAACATGGAAAACACACCCAGTCAAAGCAGCATATTATTATTATTATTATTATGACGGCCTAAAGAGAGCTTTCTGCAAGGAATCTTACTGCGTTAGATAGGCAATGTTACAAGTATCCAGCCAGGTTATTCTGAAGCTAAATCAATTTACCATATTGCTTTAGTTGGCTTATTTTCAAAGTATATGCATAACTCCCTCAATAATAATATCCATATGAGCAGCTGTACAGTATTGCATAGTACATTGTTTAACTGCGCGTAAATTATTTTGGAACAGCGCTAAAAAAAAAAAAAACGTGAATAACAATACGTACGCATGTTGAGGACGTGTCAGCAGGTTTTTTCCTCCTTTCCCGACGATCGTGTCGGAGAGAGACAGTCTCAAATTTCCTTTTGACATGCAGCGACTCTAATTGAAAAAAAAGACAATGAGAAAGACGGACAGAAAAATAACCTAAACCTTCTGTTTAGCTTTTATTTTAAAAGTTTTAAAGTGTACGGATTACGCACCAGGTACGTTGCTCGATGTTGCTCCGGAAGCAGCAGCCTGTTTATCGCCGCTTCACTTTCGATTCTGCAGAAACGCTCCGCGCTGCTGGAGCTGCTCGGCTTCCTGCTTAAACGAACACAGCCGGGTGACCCGTTATGCCGCATATCGCCGCAAAAGTGAAAAAGGTGAACTACACCAGTGCAACCTTGTCGTGGAAAAACCAATTCTCAACCTTCAAAAAAGATAACAATACAAACAGAACGGCAGAGTAACAAGATATATTTATTACAAAGGTAAATGTGGATGCATGAAAAATACGAGTTGCTCTAGACAGCAACTGAAGAATAGGGAAGACAACTTTCTTTTATACCATTCTGCTGTGTGGAGGGGTACTTGTCCCCTCGCCAGTGTACCACCATCTGACTTCCACTATTTATTAACTTACATCTTTTTCTACCCTTCTGCTAGGCCGCATTGTTTCAACATCAAAACCCTTTTATCTTGGTTGACCTTGGTCCAGTCTTCAGAAACCCCTAACATTCCACACCAGTTGGTCACCCATTATTTTACACTTTTTCTCTGTTATGCCTTTAACCCCTGCTGACCACATACCATTATTTTTAAACAGTAAGTCACACACACACACACAGTTTATAAGCTGATACATGTTGTTATATATCTAAGTTCATCAGGTTATGCTAAATTAGGCATCTTAAACAAGTTGCTAAGACTTAAAGAAAAACTCCCACAATATTTATCCTGCTGGGAGCACCTACAGCCACAGAACAGAATCTCCTTTCAAGACACCTCCGTCCACAAAGGCTTCTCCAGCCTGGTGCCCCAGGAGCTTCTGCAGTGCTTCCACTCAAGGGCCCCCCACCCAGAGAAGGATTTCCAACAAATTCAGCAGTTTATTTAGCAGGATGTCTTCAGTTCCAGCAGTATCTCCATCCAGCAGCACCTTCAGCCCAAGAGATCTTTCTAATGACTGCCACTCCTGTCACTGACTTTATTAGTCAAGGCACCCCAAACCCCATCTTCTAAATAATAGTTGGAAAGTAAAAGGCCACAGTACTTTTCTAACAGCATTTAAATACAGACATACAACTAAACAGAAAACATAAGGGCTCAGTTGGCCTTCTGGATTCTTCAACAAAATATTCTACTGCATAAAAGTTTTTTTTTTTTTTTTTTTTTTTTAAAAAAAAATTAAACCAAAAACCTTTCACCAAAAAGTGGTTTNGGATTCTTCAACAAAATATTCTACTGCATAAAAGTTTTTTTTTTTTTTTTTTTTTTTTAAAACAACAGTTAACCAAAAACCTGTCACCAAAAAGTGGTTTGTTCACCCAGCAAAAACCCATTTTCAACCTTTTGCAAATTCCTTAAAATTCAACAATCATAACACGCTGCAAAAAGAACACTGAATACAAGCAATGAACAATTTTCTCAGAAAATAATTCTGGATTTTAATTTATACAAAGGATATTACTATTGGGAATACAAATCATTGCCTGGCAAGATTCTTTTGTTAACAAGCATTTACATCATGTACATTTCGTTGTCATTTATGTTGTAGACATCAAAATGAATAAACTTCAAAGACCTAGCTATTTTAACAATGCTTTCTAACATGCCTTCCAATGCATAACACTCATTTCTTACAGTGCATGACGTATCCACTAATGGCTGTCTTCAGACAATTTATATTGCAAAGACATTTTTTTTTATAAAGGAGCAAAAATCCTCATACACAACTAAAAGAAACTCTGTTATAATAACAAGTCTTCATCGGGAGTCAAAAATCTTATCTGTTATCTTCAACAACAATGGTTCTGCGAGGGTAACTGTCTATGTCCACAAATATATAGCGGAATTCATACTTTCCAGTTTCAGGGTTCTAAAAAAGGAAGAAAAAAGAATTTTTGAGCAAATCACTTTTCAACAGTCAGCTTATCTTAAAGATAACAGGTCTAAATGTGGCAAAAAAGAACCATCACCTCTTTCATCTCTGTATGTACGATCCCCTGCAAGTGGGGTTCTGCCCCCTCAATGTAGAACTTTATCCGCATATGCTTCAAGCCATCTTTAATGTACTCAATATGGCTATAGAAAGAAAAAAAAAAAAAGAAAAAAAAATCACATGTCAATATATAAAACAGTACAACCTGGCCTACCACTATATCCATGACATTTTAGACATACTCACTATCTATACACATACATCCACCTATAACCTAGGAAAAAAATGTTTAGTTTTCTTTTGTAGTCAGTTGTCCAACTGCTATCCACAAGCATGTGGTATCATTTAAAAGCAAAGGGTATCCTCTGCAAATAGTATTACAAGTTAGTGTTTGCAGCTGTTGGGAAAATACACTCAAAAACATTGCTCAAAGATATGAAATGTTCACAAAAAAACAACACAGATAAAAATACTTAATTCAAGACTTACTACAACAGGGTGTAGAAAAATTAAATGGTCGTTCTGTCAAAAACAAACCGATAATAAAACGTCCCCACATTGCATCAGTCACTATCTACAGTCAAATTAAAGTTAAAGCCAATTGACTGGAGCTGTTCAGATCAAAACACATTGCTCAAGGGAACTAGAGAAGAGCCCATCATGGGATTTAAACTGGCAACCCACAGTTTGCAAGTGATAGATATTAATCAATTGGCAGACTCCTGTTAGAGTTCACCTCACTTGTTGTCTTCTCCCACGACGAGTAGTCTCTCCATAACCCTTTATTGGCTCTCCAAAAGCTCCAATGACCTTAGCATTTAGCAGGGTAGGACAGAACAGACAGTTTTGTGAACAAATATACAAGATGATTTCTTTTTTTTTTTTTAAACAGATCTGGAACTTTGCAAGTGCATCAAAAAAAGCAATGCTTACCTCTGGATGGGCTCTGCATTTCTCTAAAGCTTTCCCATAAATTTTACTTGGACTAGAGGATGAAAATAGCTCTTTGAAGATGACATATAACAGCCCACCTGTACACCAAGAAAGATTTATGGGGCACAATATATATAAATAAAACAAATATATAAACAAAGAAAACCTAAGGCATGTTCAGTAAGTGCAACAATCATCTGCATGCTCAGAATTTGACATATACACACATATAGTAATTCAAATTTCACAAATATTTTCTCAAGTACAAATTTTACAAATTTACCTGTAACTCCAATCCCGATAACAACAACCATTAAATATGTGAAATCTTTGCCTGCTTGTTTAACTGTTGAGGAAAAAAAGTTGCAAAAGGTTAAGCTGTATGAAAAGATTCACATTATGACTGCAACATGCAAACTGCAATCTGATGCAAAACAAAAGTTGCCTTGAACTATGAATAAAACATATACAACTATATACACATACACAAATATATATATATATGTGTGTGTATACAAAATTTATTTATTTAGTTTTTTTTTAAAGAGTGGGCCTGGCGACCTGATGGAGTCCCACCTTTCTGGGCCGCCGAGACTGGCGGCAAATTTGCATGGGGTCCAGACTCTGACACTTGAGGCACCTTCTCATGGCTTTTCTCTTTGCTATTCAAGCTGAAGTCAACTGAGAAAGCTCGTCTCTGCTCACACACACCACCGCTGTGTATACCAGCACCAGGACGCGTTCTTTTCCCAGCTGTATTCAGCAGTATCGCCCTTCTGTCCTGAAAACCTTCTCTAAATGTGTGTAAAACACGCCGGGCCCCTCCAGCCTGCTGCAGTCTGAGCACAAGAGAGTAAAACATGTCGTCCTCTATAGCAGGTCGCTAGTTAGCCCAGTTGCTACGGACAGTCGCTCTGTCACTGTACAGACACAGAAACACAAGCAAACACTTAAAAGTCCATAACCGAAAAACCCTGCAGTTTTAAACGTTGCAGTTCTCTGCTCATTTTATACTTTATTAAACCAACTGGCTTGCAACCTTAATACATGCTAATAGTATACCATGGTAAAGCGAAAGTGCGCTTATTCACGCATGCGCATCGCTATCGGCGCGACGATAAATCCAGAAGAATGCTGGTAATGCGAGTTTTCACATGACATCGGCAAGACTACATCACCCACCATCCATTTAGAAAACACGCGCTTTAGTTTTAACCGGACGTGTTTGCGGCACGCTGTCTGGGGCTCTATTTTTAACACACGTTTTGTGTTATTCTGACTACACTTTATTAGTTATAGCTTTAATATCTTAAAAAGTATATATTTAATGTTTATATCTTAAAATCTACACAATATACATTTAAACATCCTTTTAATTAACCCGAAACAATAATACCTTTTCAGAAGAAATTAAGGTAATAGTATTTTGTCTGTGTGTAACTGTACAAACTATACTGTGTATTTTTGCTGAAATATTTTAATATCACCATAAAATCCAGCGTTTGTTATTTTTAGTAGTCAAAGTGTTAATAACATTTGTACTTTTTTTCTCACACTTTGCTAATATATGATTTACACTAATGCTTTTTTAAATAAAAGAAAGTTAAGAAAGAAGTGGTTCCAAATGTTTGCTTAGCATGATGTGTCTCATTGTGTCGCCTACTGCAGCAGCAAATATAAAAACAAAATTTATACCAATTACAATTTTGGTAAATAGTTAAGGTTCAACTTTAAATCTAACTTGAACATTTGAAGTACAGGTATTTCCCTACACAACAGCGTAATGCATTCCTGGATATCTAAGTCGGAGGCAAACTTACCATTGATTTCGAAGGGAAAGTTTATTAAGTGTGCCTGGGCCCATAAAGTTACTCCCATGTATGTGTGTTTAAGTAACATCAAAACCCATCAAAAGGGCAATAAACAATACCATGTATATTAAAGAAAAGCAGACATTTCTTTTCATTAATAATATATAACAATGTAATAATAATATAAATGCAGTTGATAAATACAAGATCACTGAAAAGGTTGAGATAGTAACTGTCAGGTAGTAGATGACCAAAACAGGTCACCAGTGAACTGTGTGTGGCTGTTGTATGTTACTCACAACATGTAATAGAAAGGGTTCAGAGAGTTGGGATTTGGAGGGGTTACGTTTTCAAAACAAGTTTTACTTCACTTCAAAGATTGCAACCACTCACACCACTCTCATTCTGTCCATTCCCATCAAATCAACCTCATATTTGGTCATAACTCAATAAAGCATATTCATAATTTCATTTGTATACACAAAAACTTGTATGTCAAAGACTCGTATCTCAAGGTATACCTGCATTGTGGAGTAATATGCAGTTGTCTGTAGCCGTTTCTAGGTTTCATCTAGAACAAAAAATTATAATGCAGGTATGATTAGTTCTATGCAGATCCATGGATTCTATATTTTATTCAAAATATTAGCTGAAAAAATATGAATGTGTCAGGAAAAACAAATTTAAAACATATCCAAGATCTAGATGCCTTCATTCATTATCAGTAACCAGTTGTCCTAGGCTTGTGGTGGTCTGAAGCGTATCATGGAAGCATAGGCCATAAGGCAAAGTACACCCTGGATGGGAAGCCAGTCCATCACAGGGCAATGACACACTTTCTTTCACTCACACAGGTGCAGATTCAGACTATTTTAGAGTCACAAGTTGACCTGAAATGCATCTCTTTGGACTATGGGAGGAAACCAGAGCACCCAGATGAAATCCATGCAAATACAGGGAGCCTCAATTGGGTTTAAATCCATGTATGAACCCATAGTCCAGGAGTTGTGATGTAGCTGTGCTAAGTTATAAAGGATCTATTAATATAAATAGAGTTTAATCTGTAGCTCTTAAATATGTTATGCTCATTCGGAAGGTGATATCCTTAGTATAAAATGAATCCCATCATACAAATTTAATTGGAACCAAGAGTTAGCTCATCACCGGGAAAGTTCACAAGTTCAACATGACAAAGTGGCCTTAGGGTCTTCATTAATTCTGTGTTTAGTGACTGTGTAATGTGTGCCGGCAAAAACAGTGGTACTAAGAACTAAACTAATCATTCTCATTACCGTTATCATTCAAGAATTGCATGTGCGCAGCTGTATCTTGCTGTCTATTGGTGAAATGCTCTTTTATTTAATGAGTTCTATGTTATTTTAGAGAAAACATCTGCTAAATGACTGAATGCAACATAAACTTCAGCAACATGACCACTTTGCAGGAAGGGAAGCAACAGTGGGGGTTTTTATGAAAGGGAAACATAGCAACAGGCTTTTTCTCCCACTAAGCAGCTCAGGGGGGCCAGGCCGTCAGGCAGCCCCTTCTTCTGGTGAGCTGGGAGACCTCGTGCACATGCCCGTGCGTCCTTAGTCACCAAGCAACAATCCATAAATAAGAAAGCACAATAATAAATAATAACCACAATAATAGAAAGCACAGCAATAAAATCAAGGTCACGGTTACAGCAGCACTTACTATTTGTAATTGCTATTGTCAGCACTTTGGGTTTGGTGTGCAGTTTAAACTAGTAATCTAACTGTAATTATAAAAAATGCTAAATAATGATTTCAAAATGTTTTTAATGACAGAATGTTTGTTACCTGAAAGTCCGTAAGTCAGGGACCCAATGTAGTTAATTTTTTACTTATATATTAGCATTGAACTAGAATGATTTTTGTCTGGTTTCAAACAACATGTTTCATTCTCATTAAGAAAGTACATGTGCACTTCAAGGTAAATTTAAGTTTTTAAAAATATCAGTATTGATGTTTCGTGACCATACAACTTTTGAAAAACACAAGGCAACGCTTCTTAACAAAGAAAAGACGCAACACATCCACAAATTAAGAAAAGACTGTATTTTCTTCTTCATAACAATAGTTTAAGTTGCTTAATGCAACAGTTCTTTCAAGATGGATGGTAGGGTTAAGAGTTATTTCCATAAGTGGTCAAACTTGGCAAGATGCAGAAGGAGGATGTATCAGCCTGTGGGGAAACAAAAACACTATTAGCTGCAAAACAATCACTATTCCAATAGCTCCGATGAGACCTGCTTTGCAATTGCTGTCGGAGTCTTTAAGGAGGATAAATTCTTTCAATCAAAGTGTCAGAAGATGAAATCTTCAACATGTTGCTTAGAAACTGACCAGTTAACACTCAAGTAAAAACAGCTGAAACAATAACTCCAGAAATTGTTTCATGTGAGTATTACCAAAAGAAGCCTGTGCTGGATTATGCTGTCGACTGATATAATGTCCTATTAAAAGAATCTCAGTTTAAAAGTTTTTTTAGAAGTAATAACCTAAATTGGTTATTGTAATGTTTTTGCTTTTATTACTTTCAGTGGTGCAAGTAATCATTTGTGCTTAAATGTATCAGTACCAAATTATAATAGCATGGTAGTTGTTGGTTTTCTATATATCTTTTCGCACTGTGCAGTAAAAAGATGTTTCAAAGCATTCAAAGTGTTCTTGTACTGCTATACACTTCCATTGTTGAGTATTTTTCATCACGACCATAAGACATTTTTTTAATCCTTCATACAGTATGGTTTTGTATGCAACAACTTCAAATAAATCATAGTTGTTGTAGCACATGGAGATAAAATCTCAAACTGGTTCTTAACTGATCTTAGTGATATCTAAGTAGAAAGTACTAAAAGGCCATGAATATAAATGCATTTATATACAACACAACTTAAGCTTATTGAAGATAAGGTATTGCAAGGAAAACTCTAGTTTCTCCAGACTGTACACTCATTTGAAAAGAATAGCTGTCTGTGTTAAAAAGTTTCAGCTTTATAGATTCATGGTTTTACTTACTTGAAACCCCAGGTGGAATGGAACAGATAGAAAGATAATTTCACAAGCATTGAATGTCACAGACCTTTCTGAACTCTGGGAATATGTTTACTATGGTTTCAGCATTAAATAATTTACTTTCCCATTACAAATTCATTATAGCGAATAAAAAATAACACACATAATGAGTACCAAAACTCATACATGTATTGATACAATAGAAGACACAGACAAAACAGCATTTAATGACTCCTAGTTGATGAAAACTAAAAAGATAAAGACAAACTCATATTTAAGAATCCATGAAACAGGTCTGACATAGCTAGTTTTTAATTTATAATTAATAATTATGATTATTTAGTAATGTAACCTTATAATTTATTTGATGACCTTTGATATAAGAGTAATTATTGTAAAATACTTAAATGACAGGTACAAAAGCTGAGACACGTGTAAATTTTCTTTCTATCAATAGAACCTGGAAATGGACTAGAGCTGGCAAATGAAGTAATGTTTTGAATCATGTGAGACTTAACAAGCATGTATATGCCAATTTAATTATCATCTTGTCCTTTATATTTAACTGCACACTTTTATGTGACCGTGTTTATTATGCAACAAATGTCAGTGTTGGAGACATGAGAGAACCAGTGCAAAGCAATTGGAACCACCCAAAAAACAAAAAAACAGCTTGTGCTGCTTTACATTTTTTTTGCATCTACAGTACTTGCAACATTTTTTTAACTACTTGGTTAAATTTTAGTTTCATTTTCCCAATTGTTATTTAACTTTTGATATTTTTTTTAAAAAAAGAAAAAAGTTACTTCATTGTTTTATACAGGCTCAAAATTTAGGCTTCCTGTTTTTTTTTAATGTATAAGTTCTCTGTTTATATGAAATCCTCTGTTCATGAAGATTTCTCATTTTTCAGTGCAAGTTTTTAAGTTGCTTATAGAAAAACGTTACTTAATAGCAGCACTTCTTTTTTCACCTATACATTGCCATCACTATGGTATGGAGTGCCTCTGGGGTTGGGGTGCCTTCATTTTTGACAAATATGAATTCCCTTAATATGCCCTTATTCCTTCATCCATGGTCAGCAGCTCACACTGTAAATGTTGAAAGCGGTAAAATTCAGTTTAGTGATGGAAACATGTTGAGAATTAACATTCACTTCAGCTGCTAACATGGCTTTAAGCAAACAGACAAGCATTTTTGAATTAAACAGTGTTACTGAACATGTTCCAGAGAGACTGTGAATGTACTGTATCTATTTAAGGCCTCATGTGTCACAATGCCTTTGTTAAAAAATCAGTACATTATTGTGTTTGAATCAGCTGGTTTTACATTCATTTATTTAGCTGATCCAGTTCTCCGAAGTGACTTGGAATGTTATGCTGTTTTATACAGCTGGGCAGCTAATACCTTGTCCAATGCAAGGCAGCAGTTCTAACCACTGCATCATCTGCTGCGCTGGTCTGAATAACATCATTCATTGGCAGTATTACTCAACTGTTCAAAACGCCACATCATTTACTATGAATATAAAATCAGCTAAGTAATACTGTAAAAGGTAAAACAGTGAAACCATTTTCAAGCTTTCAGTTTGTTATCTATGTGCTGGACTTAATAATAGTCATTTTCAGAATGTACTCAAATGAAAAGAAGAATAAGGCAAGCCAGATACCAAACAAACTTAGTAAAAATTTCAAAAGGAAATTTCTTAGCTTTATTACGTTTGTTTTACAAAGAATTTATCGAGAAAAAAAGAAATCCTTTGAAACTCATCTTCCAAAAGGTGTTCAAAACTGATCTGCTGTGTATTGTTGCTTGTATAAAGTTATTGTTTTTATTTGTATACAAAGATTTCATACTAAAAGGAAAACCAGGATGTAGGAAATGTTTCCTGTATGTTACATTTAAATTTATGTACATTGCAGATAATATATTTGAAAATGCATATTTAAATTAAATTAGAATATAAATTCTATGTGCTGTTTGTTGTTAGTTTAGAATGTCTTTTAATCTCTTAGCATGCATTTTGTTATCTTATTAATGATATATTTGGCCAAATTTTGCACTGACCCAAAACCAGATGAAACAGTGGGAAAATCTTATCGATAAAAGATTAACGCATTCATGTTTCAATAAATGTAATGGCATGCATATAATTTTCTACAACTGCCAAACCTGTTGAAAATAAAAATAAATTTCAAAAATAGGTCAGTTATTTAATGCAATAATCAAACAATATTTCTCAGAAATGTACACTTTGTAAGTCTTGAACACAAAAATACTATCACAAAACAAAGTGAATTATCATGCATCGTATAAAAATCTCTGAAAACAGAATGATTTTTATTTTATTCCTTTATCTGATACCTCCTCCAAGCAAGAAAAGAATATTTTAAGGGTATTCAAAATCTGAATTGTAGCTTACAAAAAAAGCAATTACAGAGTAACTATGAAGACAGTAAAGGCAACTGTGTAGCCCAACAGACTTTGAATGTCTTTTCTGGTGCAACTCCCACTCTTTTCCTGTCTTTCTAATATTAGATATACACATTTTCTTAAATGGAGTTTTGTTAAGTGTCCATGACTCATCATCATGCTGGTGTATATCTCCGGTCCATATTTTCATAATTCATCGCAGCTTGCTCGTACTCATCCAGGATTGCACTATATTCAAGAAGTCTAATGGAGAAATGCACATGTAACGTAATGTAGCACATTAACAAATACATCACAAACCACACACACTGTTCAATATGACACAATAAAGACATTCAATAGTAACGGGGATGTAGTGATTTTAAAGAGGCTCTGAGATTTCTACCAAGTGTAGTGAAAGTAACTAAAGCACACTGCAAATAACTTTTAATAAACCCAGTTACCTTCTTATTGGTAACAAATAATTACAAAACACAAAACAGACATTAGTGCAGTAAAATTACTTCAAAATTTATTTCTAATATCTATCTCGGATACTTGTCAAAAGCAAGATTAGAGATGTAGTATAAGTACTGTAGCAGTTTTCATATTACAACTTGACTACTTAAAGTGTAAGGAAAAATAGTATTGTTAGGTGAAAAATGTAATCTAACAGTATGTGTAAAATTAGCACAATACGTATACTGCTTTTAAATGTTAACTTTTAATGAGGAATTAATAGTCTAGAAAATTTGAAGGTTAAAATATGGATACTGAGCAAGATATAATATATCAGATGTTAAAATTCATGCTAATAGACTATAAAGGTAATCAATTATGAGCCAAACACACAAACAAAAGCAAACATGGAAAAATAAATAAAATAAAATACTATGCAAACCCAGAACCAAATATGGCTGCTAAACAATCAGTCTTAATGAAAATGAATTTAAACATAAATAATTCACCAGTACTGAAAAACATCAACATCCAGGGTAAGAACACAAATCTGATATGGTGAATACTGACTTAGACCATCAAACAATGACAAAAAAAGGGAGCACAGTTACATTGTTTGAGGTTGCTTACCTTCAGATTGTCTCTTAGACCCTAGTTGTGTTGTACTCTGATTCATGTTTGCTTAGAGACCCAATGAGGCAGAACCTGTAATGTTATGGCTCTTTCATTTAATATAATAATACTCGTTTGCATAGAAAGAATAATATATGCATACATATGCTACATACTGTAAATGCAATACAATTTGATTTTAAGTGTTTTAAGTGAAACTTACATGCAGAAATGAAATAAAATAAAATATTTACCTCTAGTTGTATGTGCATCAAATGCTTAAAACAAACGTAAAGCATGTGTACACGTGAAACATATACGCATGAGCACACACAACGTGCATGCACAGTAAGCTATATCAAGGGCATGTTGTATGAATTTTTGAGCAAAATACTTGTATATTATCACGAACTCTTCTAAATGAATTATTTTGAATCACTAAGCAATCAAAGTGCAGTAATACAATAAAATATATGTTTTTTATATATAAAAACAGGTTCATGCCAAAGGTTTTTGCTCAAACAGAAACATTTTTTTGTTGCTCAATCTAATTTCATGTGCATTTAAAATTTGTCTCCATTGCATTTAGCTCTATTAAGTGAAAAAGTACTTTTAATCTTCAGCCACAAGACAAGCCCTTTGGTTCTGACTAAAGCAGAACTTATTTCATTGTATGATTATCTTAAAATGATCCTTTAAACATTGACAAAGAAGGATTTCAACATCCTCTGCATGGGGTGTCTGTCTTGGACTTCTGACACAGCAATCACCATGCACCGTACAGTATAAAAAGACATTTAGTAAAACTTTATCCAAAAATATATATATTTTTTAAAAAGATATGCATCCA
Organism: Arapaima gigas; assembly: GCA_900497675.1. Classification (NCBI taxonomy): domain Eukaryota; kingdom Metazoa; phylum Chordata; class Actinopteri; order Osteoglossiformes; family Osteoglossidae; genus Arapaima; species Arapaima gigas. The sequence continues at coordinate 2,339,556 of UFQX01000026.1, forward strand.
AGCTGAAAGTAATTTTAATATCACTGCAGGGACTTGGGCCGGATGCGAGCAATTCTCTTTGAGACTAGAACTCAACCAACATATCGGCCTTCTTTTGCTGGTTGCAATTGGGCTTCACCAGCTCAGTCAACCTCTTTTGTAAATGGCTGCAGAGGTTGCAATGAAAGAGCGGCAAAAATCAAAGTAAAAGAAGCTGTAATCTCAAAAAAAGTTGGAAGACAAAAACAAAAACAAAAAAGGAATAAAGAAAAACAAAGAAAAGGGAAATAAGAAGAAAGTAAAGTCTGGTTAAGGAGGTTCCCAAGTGTGAGTCTTCATCAAAAATCAATGGATACTGACCGCTGCACTGCCTTATCGTGTCTGGACAGCCTGTGGCTGGTGGTGGGCACCTCCTCCAGGTCATCGTCCAGGTCACACCCGTCAGCAGCGTCCTGCGAGTAGCTGTGCTTCATCACCAGGATGCTTCTGCGGTTCGAGGGTGGCAGGAGAGGCCTCACTGGCTGGGGCTGGATGTCAGTCAGGACGGCAGCGTCACGTGCGCTGAGGTTGCTGCGGCTGCCCTTGAGGCTGGACATATGGGACCCACAGTGGTGGTCATGTATGCACCTGGAGGAAGAGCGCCTGAGCTTGTGGTAGTTCTCCAGGTCATCTGCCAGGTCCACCAGCTCGGTGGGTGCTGCGGCACTGCGCAGTGTGCACAGTTCATAGTGGGGCGGCTCGAAGACCTCCTGGAACATGGTGGGGTCAAAGTCCTCCCTCCTGATTATGTACTTTTTGCGAGGCTGTTTAATTTGGACTATAATGGACACTATGAGGAGGATGACCACGATGCAACAGGTGACCCCAATTATTGTCCCGTTCGTGTTGTTGAGGTTGTCCAGGATATTGGCTTTCCTATGCTCTGTGTGGCACAGGAACAGAAAGGTTAGGATCTTTCTTGCAGCCAGGTGGCATCTCAAAGATCAGCATTCCAGCTCGCAATTGAATTTTTACAGGCAGCAGAAGGCATAATGGTTACAGTCAATGACTTTTGACTTGAGGTGAGTTCATAGGTTTGAATCCCTCCCCCTGCTGTAGTACCTTTGACAAAGGTACTTACCCTACAAAGCTCCCATAAAGGGGGTAAATCACGGTAAGCAGCTTAGTATGCAAACCTAGTGCTGTAGGTAAATTTGGAGAAAAACAGCAGCTAAATGAACAAATGCTGCCTCATTTTGTGCAGTTTTTACAGAACCAACGTGGAAGTGACCCTCCCTCTGGGGATCGGCTTGACATTTGTGAAAGATACAGACTACACTAACGTTTTGATTTGGTTCATGCCACAGGGGGACGGACATTCAAATCTGGAAGTCTCCCAGAGCTGGGGTGTGCTAAACTTATCAGACAAAGAGGACAGATGTGTTTAGAGTGCCAAGGTCCATATGTCACACAACAAACAGAAGAAAACAAACTAAGGTACTGAAGACACAACCCTATAAAATGTAGACTTGGGTGAATTTTCACTTTAGCTGGTAGAGTACCTTTTGCTTGGGTGAAAAATAAGCCTGCATGAGTCTAACTACTCTTGGAAATTGGAATCATTCTTCATTTGCCCTTGTTATGGACACTGCACAACATGAGCATGTGGTTTGCATTCAGCTTTTCATTCCATTCACCTGTGCATGAAATTGGACAGATGTACCCAGGGCCTTTTTTTTGGAAGTCCACACATAATGGTAAACTTGAGATGTTGAGACTTCTGGGAACTTTTCAGACTCCTGCTCTGTCATGATATGTGTGCTGGGACACTGGTCCCAGATTCACCACAGAAGATCATGCAACACCACTACTTCACCTGAACACAATGAATGCAGTATGCTGCACAGTTAACTGTTGGCTGGTATTGCAGAACCTGGATAACCTCTGGGTCAGGGTGAGGGCTGAAGATGGACAAGCTCACCTTTGCAGTGGTTCTCATCCCATGGATAGACACAGTTCTGTACTCCGTTGCACACCAGAGAGTTGTTGATGCACATGTTGCTGTGGCAGAAGAAGGTGTCTGCTTCACATGGGGCTGAAACAAACAAATAGGGCCAAGTTAGGGTCAAATGTGTTGCTCTGTTAGCTATGTAGAGGCTACAACATCTATCTATCCATCCACCATTAACCTATTGTTTAGTGCATGGCCATTGTGGTTCAGAGCTTATCCCAGAAATATAAAGAATGGCAGAGTATGACCTGGATAGGAGACCAATACATCACAGGGCAATCATTCTCTCTCACACACACACATACTATGGACAATTTAGAATCACCAGTTCAATCCATATGAACACATGGAGAACATGCAAACTCCATAGAGACTAAGTCACATTCGCACCCACATCTGAAGCCAGAACCTAAGACACCTCTGACACTCACTGTGCTACAGCACAATAAATTCAATTTCTATTTTATTTCTTTTTTGGATGATGATCCAGAAGAGCATAAGTAGAATATTTGCCAATTATATACTGTATTTGTTTTTTTTTTTGTATTTTATTGTTCACTTGTACTTTACTGTTTAAAAACTGTCAGTGTAACTGTAATGGTGTAATTGTCTTCTGTTATTTTTCGATTATTTTTATATTTTGCACCTGTGTGATGTAATGGTGGCTCGGTGAGTAGTGGCACTGCCTGTCTTGGACTGTTTGGTCATTGGTTTGAACTGGGTTCAGTCTTTGTGGAGTCTGCATGTTCTCCTTATGCTCTGGGTGCTCTGGTTTACTCCTGCAGTCAATGTGTTTGAGGTTACTTGGTTACTCCACATTGTGTGTGTATACCTTTGTTATGTGTCTTCTGTTATGTTGCTTTTGTTTGAGCTGCTGTACTTGTGAATTTCCATAAGAGGAATGAATAAAGTTATAAGAAAAAAATTTTTTAAAAATCATTAGAGAACAATAATTTCATTTTTATTCTGCATCAGTGTGCTGTAGATCCATTTCACTATTGAAATGGTAAGTTTTTGAAAGACTAGTTGGAAAACTCACTTGTTTTGAAGTGAGTGCTACTCAAATGGCATTTTCATCTTAAATAAAATAGAAAGAAGCTAAGAAAGAAGGGAAGAAAAACTACACTGAATTAATGGTGGTCATGTTCAGTCTCCATGATTGAAAATTCAACCATTTTAGTAGGAAAGATATGTATTCAATGAGCAGACATGATTGCATAAAACCATATTATTGGCAAAGACTGTCAAAAACCTCACCTTTTATATTCAAAGTGACACCAATGGATCAAGTACAGTCATCCTCTAATTAAAAACCAAAGCACTTTCTTCTTTATCACAGATGCGGCTAATGTCCCAAATAGCCCTGCTTCAGAAATCACTCCTTTTCCTCAATTACACCAATGTGCAATGATTTAATGTTGTAAGCAAACATCGACAGAAAGGCAAACATTTATGCTGTCCTCAAACATATGCCATTATTAATATTTTTCATCCACAAACTGAAGGCTCAAGGTTGAGGAGAACAGCCCTAGTGATATGGTTTACTCCAGGGCTGATCCCAGGTGAATAACAACACTGAGATATTGGAATGAGTCATCACTCTCACTGCTGAGCAGCTACAACCATCAAACAGGTTGCAGTACTATGTGTTGCCACAGGGTGATGTCCTAACACTCTCCAGCAGGACACTGTGCAGAAATAAAACTTCAATGAGACATGAAGTTCTCCTGTCTCCAGCGAGACTCCAATTCATTTAAAGACTGACATTAAGCTCATGTTAAAACAGCCTTGTACAAACTGACATATAAATCAAATAGTAATTGAAAGTAAGGAAAAAATATTATAGCTGCTGACTGAGATTCTGATTTTTCCTTTTTGCTGTATGAGAATGTCGATGTACAAACTGAAATCAAACAAATTCAGACTCATACGAAAAAAATCAAAGAGGGGGACAATTACAATGCAGCTGAATATTCATATCTCTCAGTCACACCCTTCAAAAAACAACTTCTGGGTCAAAAAACAAACTGTGTATTTGAAGAAACAACATTTTTGGAACTGGCAACACGCTTACTGATTAAATTCCACCAGTGGAAATTCCAGAGGCATTTGTTTTTGTTAGATACTATAGGTATAACTATTGTGCATGTGAGAGAAACACAGCTAGTTGAATCCCATCCAGACTGCTGTACCCTTCCCACCTCATCCCTCCTGGTGTCTATGCCCCCCATTTGCTTCTCCATAGACAACACCGGTGGTCTTAACCCTCCTCCAGGGTGCTGGCTCATTATGCGGGCGTTTCCTGGGCAACAGCACATCCTGTGTTCATTGACTGGGGATAGACTGCACAGTGCAGATGGGCTTCACACACTGAATCCAGTGTCCTGCCCCTACTGCTGTGTGTACCTGAAGATGCACTGGCAAGATGCAAAGCTTGAACCCCCCCTCCCCCACCTCCATCTCCCTGAAAATGTGCAAATGTCTGAATCTGCTTGTTCTCACTCATGTTTATTGTAGAGCCTGGGAGCTGCATTGGGCTCCTCCCTCTACACACTATTTCAACTTAATGTTAAGCTGTCACAGTGAAATGTGGAACAGAGTCAGAGAACATGGAGCAGCAGCAGCAGTGAGCTTTCTGGAAATAAACAAACAATCAAACAAATAAACAAATGCAAAGACAAATGAAAGAAAAAGATGAGACCCACTGCCTGACTGCTGCTTCCTTTTTATCTATTCTGTCAAAGTTGTGTGGTGGTATGAGCCATTTGGGAGCTCAGGGGGTGCGTGAGGGGAAATTTGTGTGTGTGTGTATGCGTACGTGCGCACGCGTGTGTGTGTTTGGCTGCAGCAGGCCACATGTCCTCTGGCAGGGCTGCCGTTTGATCTCTGCAGACTGGCTCTAACAAGAGTTTGCTGGTGTCCATGCTGCGCTGTATTCAACATTAAACTCTCATGGACTCCTCCAGCCCCACCCCCACCTTGCCGCTGTCCCCTAGTGTGAAGTACGCTGGGCTCCGAACACAAAGCTGTGTCCAACACTGCAGATCTTGCAGTAGATAACAGTGACTGGCTGCCTGCATGCTGCTGAGGATCAAAGACGGCAGATAACTCTCGGACATGTTCATTCACGAACAATTAATGACAGGCTTTGGGGAAGTAGCTTACACTCACTGGCCACTTTATTAGGAACACCTGTGCATCTACTTGTGCACACAATCATCTAATCAGCCAATCATGTGGAAGCAGCAAAATGCATTAAATCACGCAAAAATATAGGTCTTGAGCTTCGGTGAATGTTCAGATCAAACTTCAGAACAAGGAAAAAATGTAATCTAAATGACTTTGACCATGGCAAGGTTGCTGGTGCCAGAAGGAATGGTTCGAATATTTCAAAAACTGCTGGGATTTTCACTTGGGATTTTCACACACAACAATCTCCAGAGTCTACACAGAATAGTGTGAAAAACAAAAAAACATCCAGTGAACAGCAGATCTGTGGGCAGAAATGCTTTGTTGATGACAGAGGTCAGAGGAGAAGGGCCAGACTGGTTTGAGTTGACAGAAAGTCTACAGTAACTCAAATAACCACTCTTTACAACTGGGTTTGGTAGAAAAGCATGTCTGAATGCACAACACATTGAATCTTGAGTCAAATGGGCTACAACAGCAGACGACCACATTGGATTCCATTCCTGTCAACTAAGAACAGGAAGCTGAGGCTACAGTGGGCACTGGCTCACTGAAATTGGACAGTTGAAGGCTGGAAAAATGTCACCTGGTCTGATGAATCTTGATTTTTTCACATGCAGATGGTAAGGTCAGAATTTGGTTGAAACAACACAAAGCCATAGATCAAACCTGCATTGTGTTAACAGTTCAGACTCGTGGTGGTGTAAAGATGTGGGGAACATTTTCTTGGCACACATTTGGCCCACTAATTGAATCATTTCAATGCCACAGCCACAAACTGGCCACAGTTTACCTGTCTTCTAATGGCTACTTCCAGCATGATAATGCACCATGTCACAAAGCACAAGTCATCTTAAACTGGTTCCATGAACATAACAATGAGGTCAGTGAACATCAGTGGCCTCCTCAGTCACCAGATCTGAATCCAATAGAGCACCTTTGGGATATGGTAGAACACTAGATTTGAAGCCTGAATGTGCAGCTGAAAAATCTCCTGCAATTATGTGATGAAATCATGTCAGTATGGACCAGAATCTTTAAGGAACATTTCCAGCTGCTTGTTGAATCCATGCCACAGAGAATTCAGGCTGTTCTGAGCACAAAGGAGGTGCTACCTGGTATTAGAATGTTGTTCCTAAGAAAGTAGCCAGTGAGTTTGTCCTTGAAATAAACAGCTATGGAATTATCTGCCACAAAACTACCTCTGTATAACAGTTTGTGGTATAGTATGGGCAGGAAGAGGCAAATTTGGTTCAATGCTTTGAAGGGTTGAGAATTATATTAATTAGTTTAGCAGATGCTTTTTGCCAACATGATATACAATGATTACTAACTATTTAGATGCCAACTTTAGCCTAGGCTACTTACAACACTAGATACAAATCACTAATCTCCCTTCAGTGTCTTACACTTTTATACAGCAGAGCAATACACCTTCATTTCTATGTAGGTGTATAGTGTCCAATGAATAGTATTTTTAGTATTGGAATTAGTATTCTATTAGCAATGTTACATTGTTTTAGATGTATTATTCTACTATTTGGAAGCTAAAACGATAAAAGGGACAGCCATGAATTGCCTACTTTGAGCCAAAGTAAATGACACCAACAGACAAAGATACAGAAGCAGACGCACGATCCTCAAACTACAGTCACTTAATCCAAAACCACCCTTTTTTGCCAGCAAACATTACTTGAGTAGCTGTATATTAAATTGATAGGAGGTACACAATTTAATTACCTCTGTTTTATTAAAAAATAATCGGTTATTACTTGTCTGGTTTGAGGTATATCCTTAATGCCCCATGTGCTTGAGGAATAGGTTTCAGAGTGCTGGGATCATGACTAGGATAAGTGGTTAACAGTAGTGATAGACAGTTGTTATGAAATGTTCTTCAAAATCATTCAAATCCTGTCATTATTTACATTAAATTCCTTTCTATCATAAACCATTAACACTTACAGATAAACTTATTCACAACGTTTAGTTAATATCCTGCGCTAACACTTAATCGTGGTTCAGCAGCTTTTTAAAAGTATTTTTTGTTTCAGTTCTGCAGGTTTGTGGATTCCCAGGCAGTGGGTAATTTGCGGGGTTTTATGAATTCCTTACGCTCCTGGAAGGTGGTGAAGAGGATCTGGAAGTGACTTCTGCGGCTGCCCTCGTCGGCCCACATGCGGATCACGCCCAGAGCCGATGCCAGCATCACGTCGTTTGCCACTGTGCTGCAGAACTTGCTCTTCAGGTCTTCCACGGAGCTGCTGCCATCGTACACGGCGACAAAGTTGCGCTTGCACTCATTCGAATTCTGCATCTCGTAGTTCAGGAATCGTAGGTAGATCTGAAAGAGAAGGAGGGAGAAGAGCCTGCACGGTGGGTCAAATATTCGCCCTTCAGTCACCGCGGCCCTTCTAAGCTTCTATTCAGTCCTTCTCTCTGTCTACCGCCGACACTGCCAGACAAGACTCTGGGTGGTGGGATAAACACTGGGGTCTCTGCAGCTGAAACTCGACTTGAGGCTGTGGGTGAGTGCTGCCTGCACCCACTGCGAAAGCTTTATGAAAACAGGACACAATTTTTTCATAACCCTGACACCAAAGAGCAATTAGACTTGAGGAACACCAGACCTGTAAACCCATGGAGTTCCCTGATCGACATACTGCCGCTGGCTCAGACATCGTATGAATCACCTCAAGTATGTTATTCACTGCAAAAACAAAGCATTAAAAATGTACTTGTTATCCTACAATCGCTTGGTGAAGGAAAAAAAAACTCTCAAATGCATTACAGTGCCCTGAATGCTAGGGTTCTAATCCCAAATTAAACAGGTGGTGTCATGACTACAACTGTTTCCATGAAGGTTCAAGGTTTTCATCCCCCTCCTGCTGTAGTCATACTAATTCAAGGTACTTACCTTGTACTGTATTGATACAATAACAATACTCAGGTGGGAAAGTCAGGGTAAAGTTCCTCCTTTCTAAAGAAGAAACACGGAATATGCAAGGATATTTTATGTAAGGCCTCAATTTATTATACAAACCAAACCTACTGTTGCTACTTAGAAATTGCACCTCCTATGGTGCTATGACATTAACAGGGGACTTAGCCTGAAGAAATGTGAGAACTGATCTCAACACCTTTGGATACTTACCTTTGCAAATCAGCTGTCATTATTTATACTTTAAAAATTTTCTTACAGCTGTTTCTCTGTAAAAATGGTAATGGTAGCTTTGACCAATTATTTTGTCTATTTTGAGCAATTGCAGTTAAGCTTCTCAGTCTGGTTATGCCACAATGTATATGGTAGGGGAAGCCATATAGAGTATTCTTTCATCAAAAGCCTTTGTTTTGTGTCAGGTACTTATAGTTCTGATGTCCTCTAACAACAGTAAGCCATTTTGAACATTTTGAACAGTCTCTACTAAACACACAAACACTTTGGAGCAGCACTGTTTGATATTTCCTTTATCAAAGCCCACTGTGGACCTACCACAGATGGATTCTCCATTGCAGTTTTAGTACATGGCTACTGCAGATCCCCATATATCTAATAAGCACCCTACATGCCATGGCGACAAGGAGATGTAATGCTTTAAATTCCAGAAGATGAATAGGGCCAATGCGAAATGCTAATGGGGTGTATGATGTTGCTTCTTCTTTGGTAGGAGTTTGGGGCAGGAGTGCAGGGCAGCTAAGAACAACTGTTGTACTACCTTCCAGTCAAACCATCCCCCTGGCCGGTACATTATTTTCACCGTGCAATTGAGCACAGGCACAGTGAGGAGCACGGCAGCACTGATGATGCATTTCAGCTGTCGTCCTCCACGCACCCACCCTGGACTTTACAAATGGGCCCGCTGCTGAATCCTGACCTTTTCTGTGAAAGCTTGCAGCTTGCTGATGCTCGCCTGCGTGCCCGAGCCATGTAGAAGTGGCCAGGGGGAGCCTTTTGATAGGATAAACAGCTTGCTACCTGATCCAAAATGCTTCCTGGAGGGAGTGAGATATGCAAATGATCCCCACACGTCATTTCACTTGTTTGGTGTAACAGCTGCCATGGTACTGGGAACAACCAAGATTGCAATGTGTGGCACAACACTGGGGGGGAGAAGAGTGTGTGAGGTCAACCTCAAAAAAGACCACAGACCTTTTCAAAAATAAGCTTAAACGCAAACAAGCAAAAAATGCTCCTGATTGTTAAACAGAACTGGGTGAAAAGATTATGCTGTACATCACAAATTAGGAAGACGTATCACAGTCCTTCTATTGAGGCAAAATGCCCAGCTTTGCTCTGATCCCACCACTGATAACAGCGCAACACTGATAGCAAATCACACAGAATTGAGGAAAATCATGCCATTTGTCAATTTAATGACTAAAATGTAACATATCAAGATATCAACGTAATTAATGATGAAGGACGAAAAATGCTGCCTTTGTCCGTTGTTTTGACATAATCAATATCTCACAGGGCTGAACTGGTCGAGGTAGGCTGCAGCGATTAGGATGCGCCTCATGTGCCCTTGTGCTACCACGTTAACACACCATGTACGGAACCTGAAAGGGAAATCTGTCTTGGCCTATCTTGTGGAGATGACTAATGTCCCCGTCACAGAGAAGAGACGTTGTGAAAATAGTGTTCTGAAAGTTCTGAACTCCAGGCTAAATATGTACTCTACTGTGGCACTGTTTGCCTCCAAAGCATTTCACCTAGTTGACTGATGTCATTTTGCGTGTTGGTGATACCGTGTATCGTCCCACAGCCGTTCACCTGCAACAGTGTTCTATTTAAACCTGCCACAGAGCAGTAAAGAACGATGCCATAAAGAATGGCATGAGGGAAAGGTATTACCTGCTTTCTTTCTGAGAAGAGCACACATGTGCATGACTCGTGCCATGTTTGCAGTTCTGTTTTCAGGAAAAATTAAATATCATGAAAAAGGAGTCTCTGTGTAAGTTACTTACAGTTTGTTCAGAGTTTTCAACCTGTCAAATGCCCTAAAATCAGAGGATCTGACCAGGCACACATTACATCTGTGCTGAAAGAAGGCAACTGGGCACCAATGTGTTGCCTCTCTGGGGTCAACATGGGATCATGGGAATGTAGGTGGAACAACACAGTAGAAGGGAATGAGAAAAGATAGGAAGGATGAGGGAAACAGTGAAGTTTAGTTTGTAAGGTGAGCCTGTCTGATGCTCCCGAAAAGAAAAGGTGCATTTTGGGATTGCCTAGCAACAAAGTTGAGTCAGTTGTGGGGGACTCCTCACATCACCCTGAAGGCAAGAAAGCCCTGATCCTTCAGCTCTTATCAATCTCCACTAGCCCAGGAGCCTCTCAAGCCTACTAAAAACCCACAAGTCTCGATCTCCCCCCAAGGAACTATGCAAAAATTAGCCTGAATCTCAACGTTTTTCAGCAGGGGCCTCTGCCATATGGACTGCCACCCAGAACCACTCAGGTTGTGGTGATGCTGAAAATACTTCAATCAGATAGAGGTGCTCCTCCTGTAATGTAGCTCTCCCGGGACAGAGCCCAAGGGCTTCCTCTCTAGCTCTCCGCCGTGTCCCGCAGATTTGTGCTTGATTGCTTGAGTACATTTTAATTAGACCCTTTCAGGCTACAGTATTTCATTTATTTATCTTCCACCGAAGCTTTGAATATATTACGGAGACACTTCATACTGAGGCAGCAACCTTTGGGAAGGCTGGATGTCATGTCTCTGAATCTATGGACATGTTTAAGGCGCGAATCACATCATCTGCACTGACTAATTTGTACCCAGCACCAGCTGGAGGAAAGCAGGAACATCACTGAACAGCATAAGGCACAAGGTACGTGTAACTAAAGATGTCTCAAAATGAATTTGTGTTAACATTTGGAAATGGATATATAGAATCTTGTCTGGTCAGATTAAGACATAGCCTGTAATGGCTTGTGGATCAAGAGGGAAAAACCAAGGTTTAAATTAAAGGTTTTATATCTACATAACATGGCATGGTGTCACAGCTCTTGGGCTGTGAGTTGAAATAGGGGTTTGAATCCAGTTCTGCGAGGAGTTAACATGTTCTCCCCGTGTTTACGTGGGTTTCCTCCAAGTGCTCTGGTTTCCTTCCACGGGCCAAACACTTGTATTTCAAGTGAGCTGGTGACTCTAAATGTTCTGTAGTGTGTGTTTGTGAATGAATGAGTACACACCCTAGCCCTGCAATGAACTAGTACCCATCCTGGATGCATGCTCTACGCTTCTAGGATAGGCTCCAGACCACCATGACCCTGTATTGGATGAGCAGTTGATAAAAATGTGGAAAAAACGTTTATATAAACTCATGGAAAGCAAGTACAGAACAGAACTCTTTACCAAAACCAAGAAAAAAATCCTTAGTTTCCCTCAAGCTGTTCTGTCTTTCTTTGAACACAGAGTTTGAGATATTATATATATTAAATGCCCTTACTGAGACTCTGTGTTCTAAGTACAAGTCAGTTGTATTTCAGGAATGTAGACCTAAACATTCAGATATATCTGAGTGGAAGCACATGTAGCCATTAACAATGAGCCCCCACTGACTTATAATCCACTCCGAACACATTAGTAACCAGCCTGTCGAGCAATCTACTAAGTGAGATCGGAGAATCGATAAGAACCTATTGAGCAAACAATAATGTTTAAGCATGGGACATTCTTCAGGAGAATATAAAATCCATTGCACAGTAATATAAGTGATCATAAACCAAACTGTCTTCTGATAACTTTTGCATGTCACCAAAATAATGTATAAATACCCACATGGATTCTAGACTAAAGAAAGATGGGATGTCAATTTGAGCACCTAGAAGGGCATCAGATAGCTCTCAAGTCAGCTGCTCGACCGATAAATCATATACAGAAATAACTATCAGCAAGCCATTGCATAATTATTGGTAGCGGGTGGCACTGAAAGGTTATCACGTGATGTGTCCTGCCTGACAAATTGTTCAAAAACAGATTAATAAGGAGGAGGATGGGGGAAAATACACCTGTCGTGCCTGAAATGTAATTACGATAAGGGCTACAGTTAACTATAACTCAGGAGGCAATCTCATTATGGTCATTCTAACAAACAGTCAACAAGCAGCATTGTCACAGGAAAAAATACAGTATACTGAATACAGTAATGAAAAGGAAGCCAGACAAGATGACACTGTGGAGTTAAATTTGTTGTAAACTTTGCCATGTGAAAGTCTGAATGTGTTTTTCTAGCTATAGCAGGCAAGGTGGGGAATGCTGTCCAAATGTGGCAAGTTCAGGCCGTCCCATCTCTGCTCTTTAAATCAAAGGAAGAATGACAGTGGTTTTTAGGGAGACACAAGATGGGGGGGTGGAAGCATGAAGACAAAGGCAGTGGGAGGGAAACACCACGTGATGGTGTTCGAATGCGGTCAAAAGCGTCGCCATAATTTACAGACCGAAAGCAATTTCCCCAACCCGAATGGCAGCATGTTAACCTTGTCTCAGATTTGGGTATCTCTGCGGCAAATGATGAAGCGACAAATGAGTTCTGACGCTTGAATAAATTACCCTGACGAGAACGCTGAATCCACAGCTTTCTACCTTCATCGACTGCCTTGGGAAATATGTTCCCAAAGCCTGTCTTGCACTTGCAAACTGCAGATGCATTACCTGGGCACTGTACTGTGCTTAACCTTGCAGCTTTTGACCAGAAACTGCAGAGCTGGAGCAAATGCAGCCTGTTGCAAAAGACTGAAGATGACACTAGTCACCGCTTATTGTACAAAAACCACAAGAAGAAGAACATCAGGTGCTACAGTGATTGAGGGCAGTGGGCATCTCACCAGAAGTTTGCTGGTTCACATCCCTGGAGGGGCCCCTCTGCGGTACCCGTGAGCAAAAGTACTCAACCTGAACTGCCCTGATTATAATATCCAAATGCATAAATAAATAAAGATGTAAAGCATCCTAGGGAAAAAAGCATTGGTCAAGCAGAGAAGAATAGTAGTAACAGCAACAAATGGTCAGCAAAAGAAACAAACAAAGAAAATCCAGAGTACCAACAAGACTATTTTATCTGCACCAAAGCCCTCTCCCTTGGCAACATGTTTCTGATTAAAAACCCACACCCGACCTGGAGTAAACTGCTTTGCTCCCAGACCGACCTTCTTAAGAAAAAGCCCCCCATCGGTATTTCACTTCTGGCATGACATCAATATTAGGCCTTAGTGCCTCCTGTGCTCTCACTTCAAATGTGAAAAGCCCCAGCTCTTACTTCCCTCAACCTGCACACAGTGGCACTGCAGTGCACACATTTGGCTCTATTCAGTCGTGAGCACCGTACCAACGTGCAGCGATATCACCTGAGTTTATTGCAAGGTACAATAAAAAAGAGAAGCTCTCGACTTGCTATTGCCATTATAAAGGAATTCTAATATTAATAATAATATTCTTTCATTCATAAATTCATTTTCAGCGTGGGCACCAAATTCCACAGTCGGCCTGAGCTGCCCTTATGGTGTGCTGCTAGGGACACACAACTGCTGTTAAGTGGAAGTGATATCTTGACTGTCCCATAAAATGCTTACAACATACACAATGTCAACTGAAGAACTAATAGCCAAAAGGTAATTGTTTTATCTGTTTTGTTGAGCTATGCTATTTAGCGATTGTAGAAGAGAGCTTAAACATGTCTTCAGTGGGTGTGTTTCAGAACTGTCCTGATACTGTTAAGAAAATAAAATCTCTGCTAAAGTATAAGCCTGACTGTCCTTTTGAATTTCACGACATCAGTAACCGCTTGTCCAGCGCAGGTTATTATAATTATTATTATTATTATTATTTTAATTATTAGTAGTTGTAGTAGCAGTAGTATTATTATCATCATAGTGCTATTGTGAAAAAAGATATGAGTGTATTACAAAGCAATGTATTAAAATGATGAGACGACAAAAGACAGTAAAAAAAACCGACAGTATCCCTGAGCACATGCAGGGCCACTGACCTTGGAGCGTGGTGGGGCCCTGATGTACCACTTGCAGTCCACGGCCTCTGTAGGCAAGGCTTTGCCATCCCGAGAGATCTGCTGGGACTCGACAATGCCTTCAGGTCCGCCGATCTCAAACTCACAGACTATGGAGCAGCACAGAGAACAACAGGTTAGAGGACACTCAGTCAATGTGTCCTCACTGAGCACCATTTATCTGTGAGGCTCTTAGCTCACAAAGGATAAATTATACCTACAGGGCAGAGGTTTCGGGACTCCCAGATCTTTAAAGTCAGGATCTGAAAAGAGAGTATATTTATTTTTCACGAGGGCGCACATATTTGCATTTGAGGAGCAATGGACTTTCCAGGTTAAAAAAAACATACACCTAAAAAGAATGAAAGAAAACAAGTCAAATGTAGCATAAATAAAACTGCCAAGACACAATAATGCTTGAGAAATAACAACTAAATGTGCAGTAATCTCAAAATCTGAATGATACAGCTCATTAACATCAAATAACTAAAAATTGGTATGAAAAACACACAACATTGTGGGCGTATTCATCACTGTTCTGAAAACTCAGTCAATAATGCTGCTGGAAAACTCCCCAGCATAGCAAGTATTATATGAATTTCACTTCTTGGAGCGCATTTACGATTTTTTTCAGTGCTTAATGTTAAACACTATAAATTTTATTCACGGCACTGCAGAATTACTTCAAAATCTGCTGGAGTGTTTGTTCATTCTCACCATATACAGCATTGCAACGGGAAAATTATTACAATTTGCTGTATGGTACGGAAAACATCTGTTGGCGTCTGTTTTTTATATCCTTCTCTACATAATGTTAAGGTGGCAAATTTTTACCTTTTACAGTTTGGTATAAACTGAATCTGTTTGGCTACAGTTTTTATTTTATGCTTACTGTTTACTGCCCAGCTGAAATATGATCACGGGTGTTGGAAAATCCCAAGAATTTATGAAACATGAAATTGTTTGTTTTGTGTCAATGATACACATTCTGGTATATTCAGTCTCTTTGTTTTACCTGTTGTGATGTGATCCCCATAAAAAGAATAAGGAAAAAAAAAAACTATTATTCTTGGAACGTCGCAGATCAGGTCATAGTACGCCTCAGTCCACTTTACAGGGGACAGAAATTGATTTTTGAGATGCTGCTCGTCTTTTATCTCCCTCAGTACCTGCCACAGGCTACTGCTGATGCAACTGATTGTTATTCAGATGTTAGTTTTCAGTGGTGGAGGACATGCAGCTTGACAATAGTCCCAGATACATTTTGAATACACTGCTGCCGTGACCTGCTTGATCGGAAAAGACCTGCACGTTACATCCAGTCACCTGCAATAATAGCAGGTAAATTCTGAATACACTGTTACCCTGTCTGGATTGATCAGATGGGATCTGATACCTTACAAGGGATTTGTGGAATGTTGAGAACACCAAGCCATATAAAAATACTGTAAGTAACACGATAGAGAGTTGTGCCACTCTTTGCCTTCAGAACACCTTCGGGCATTTTTGTAATGCTGTTATACATGTACTGAACTGTTTGTAGTGGAATATTGGGCCATTCTTCAAGAAGGAAAACCTACAAATCATGATGGATGAAAAGGGGGGAATCTATTCTGCACTTCAAAAGTTCCCATAAATGGTCAGCAAAGATCAAGAAGCTAGGGAGGCCATGACAGGAAAATGACTTCATCTTGCCACTTTAGCTGAATGTGGAGTGGCGTGATCGTGATGGCTGCTCATTCCATTAGAGATCCACCATCATATGTAACAACTTGACACAATCCTTTGTTTCCTTCGAACATGTAAACATCTGGGTGTAGGGCAATGAATAATTGTTGACTTATCAAACCATATCACATATTTAGTGTTTCACTTCTCGGCCTTTTGGCTAAGATCAAAGTGTAGCTTCACATATTTAGTGTTTGAGGTTTAGTGCTCTTTACTTCAGGATCTGTATTTTTGCACACAGACTACAACTGCAGATGACAGTTATACATTTACATCTGTGGTAATTTTCACAATTGATTTATGAACATTTAATTGATTTCTTTATTTGACACCTTTGCCGACAGCAAGTTACAGTGTTAGGGACGCTATACTAAGCTTTCATGCTAGCGTTACTGACTGCATCATGCAGCTGCGTAGTGTTAAGAGTAATTCAGGGTAAGTAACATAGTTACTGTGCAGCACGAGTTGGAACAAATCTCTCGATTACAAGACGGTGGCTGTAAACATGACAATACCTGCTACCCCAGATTGTCTGTTTTCACTTGGAGCCACTGCTGCTCTTCAAACAGCTTTTTGGTGTTTAGCATATATTGGCAGAATAATTTAAAAATTTCCCCTACCACAGTTTTTGTGACCTGCAGGCTGGGCACTGCTAGGTGTCTTGAGCTGCCTGGAATTTTGCAGTGCATGAGTCACGCAGTCATGATAGTCACTGAAGTAAAAATAAATAAATAAATAAATAAACACCCCTTATTAGAATGTTGCCATGCGCATCACTTGGTATCGGCAAACTAAAAGTATTAATTTTTTAGGAGATATTGCTCACAGTATATATTTATTTAATAAAGGGGACACAAAATTTGACGGGATAATAGAAAAAGCAGCACGTGAGCTGACTTGTAATGTCACCTAGAGCAGCCTGACTAAGGAAATGCAGCTATGAGGGCCATTATGAATGATCACCATGAATTACAGGAGTCTCTCGTTGTGAGAGCAACTCAGCCAGAGAAGTGTCATTACGCAAGAAGCAATCCTAGTGCTTCAAAGAGCAAAAACATGGTACAGTGTATCAGTGAGTACCGGCCCACCTCAAGCACAGGGCGCTGAGTATTTGCCTTTTTCGCAAACCCCATCTGGTGCTTTTTTAGAAATCTGTTTCATAGCTGACAGACATAGGTTATTAGTATTCACCTTAAAGTGACACCCATGTAGCTGCTTTTATTACCATGATTCACTTATTTTGGTGCTCCTGTTCTTTTAATATGTTGTTTCCAGTTTTTCTTCCGCAAACCTGCAGATGCTGTTAAGTTAGGTCCAATTATAGCAGATACACCTCCAGTAAGTCGCTGCCCTGACCCGACTGATCCAATGAAGGGTGAGTTGTGTGCTGTGCAGCCACAATGCAATAGGTCGGGTACAGTTTCCTTTTACTTTGTTACAGGTTAATGTCCCCTGAAATAGGAACTGCAATTTAAACCTACAGAGAGGCATACCATCCCCTCCCATTATTTTGAACAAATAAGACATTTGTGGCCCCCATGGTCTAGTGTGGCCCAGTCAGAGAGGGTTTCAGGAGCAGCAGGTGATACTGCACTCGCTGCACTGAGGGGAGTGCTCATTACGTCAAGAAGTTTGCTGTGCTAATGGGAATGATCACACACCCTGTGCGTCCTGAGCCGACCGGAGGTTTGCGCTGTATGAGTCACACAATCCTGATTCACACAGAAGGACTGGGAGGTGTTGTGATAGCAGAGCACAGCCAGATAACAAGATGCAGTGTCAAATCCCTAAAAGTCAGATTCTGTAACCAGCGGCATCTACCAAGAAATCAAGCCGTAGCGTGGTTTGAAGTATGAATCATGGAGTGGCTTGTACCTAACAACAAGCATTTCTGGTACTACGTTGAATTAGTTTCACCTCCTGAGTGAAGATACAATCTGAGATTCAGAGGAAAGCTGTGTCTGTTGTAGCACTAGATGGTGGCATTTAAAGGTGCACTGTTGTTTAAAGGCACTTTGGAAACATACAACTGAACCTAACTGTTACACTGTGCATTTCAGCCTCAGTGCATGAGATCCTTAAACTAGTACAAAATACTAAAAAAAAAAAAATCCATTCTGCAGCAGTCCTGTCCAGAAAGGGAAGTTACAACTTATTTAATTTATTATTTACAATTTACTAATATATACTTATATTTATTCACTTTAGTATTTCAATATTTCTTTCAGTATCCTACCCAGAAATGCTAATGTGTTTAAGGGCATGAGCTCTTTTAGAAATTAGCGATGGATGAAATTGCTTTCGAAGAGCAAAATCTTGAGACTTTGTTTCACGAGTGAAAAACCTCTGCCAGGAGCACAAAGGCTGGAGGCACTGTACTACAGTACAGGGCACATTGTAAAAAGGGTTTAGATTAATAGATTGCTTTGAGTAGCCCTGTTGGTGGTAAATGTCAATCTAACACTTCTCTTCCCATGTGACTTATTATTTCCTCTTGCTTGTCAAGCAAAACATCAATCATACAGTCAATCAATAAAGTAGTCCAGCGCTCAGGAGATGACATTTTATGCCAAAGACATGTTACTATTTTTCCTTTCACAAAATCCTTCCACAAGACAAAAAAAAAAAAAATCAAAGTGTCAGTCACTTAATGAAAGAGTGACCTTGGGGTCAATTGAGCTGGTTATCGGACTGATTTATGTTTTGGTTTTGGCGTCACTTAACCCTGTCTGGTCAAAAGGCCAGTTTGTTTCACTGGGACACAGAAAGTCTTCTGCACCCGGAAATTTCACTAAGGAAATGCCCTAGAAACTTGAACTGGAATTTGGATGCAGGCAAGAAAAAAAGAGGAGAATCAAATATGCTTCAGCTGCAGGGGATGCAACATGAAAAATGCCCTGATATGCTGACGTGATGTATGCTGCAGTTACACTGACAATCTGAAAGGCTGTGCATGGTTTATGGAAACCCATATTTCATATGGGATTTCCATTGAATGACACACAGTAACTTAATGGAGTCAGAGGCAGTCAAGGAGGGTTTCATGGATATAATTTTAAATAATGTATGCAATACAATGGCATGAGGCTCACTGACAGTGACAGGGCATATGTCTACTCAATTTTCTATAATAAAAAAATAATAAGGGATGTCATGCAAATTAAATGCTTTTTTGAATTATTTTTTTGCAAGATGGGAGTAAGTAATCTAAACAATCTCCGTAGTGCCTCCGCAACTCTCAAAACATTGAGGACCAAACAAAGACTGAATTCTTCGACGCATTTACAAATATGGCAACAGAGAAGAGTAAAATAGGTATTTAAAGGACACAGATATACTTGCAAATCCAGCCTAATGAATTCTAAGACTGCTTACTGCATATGCTAATCGTAGCTCCTATGATTTCAATTAACTTCACTGTCATCTGTGACTCTGATTTAAGCAACGTTCTAAAAATAATGTTCTTAACAGTGTCAGGTTTGTACTTGGACAAATTATTGCCTGCTACCTCAAATATAACTGAAGTTGTCAAAGAGGTTAAAAAAAACATTTGACTTCAACCCAGTCTTCATAATACATATCTTGCATCGTAAACCGCAACTATAATTAAGCCCTTGAGTAGGTGTCAAATGAAAAGCCATAATACTGGTTATGTAGCATTAATTCAGCAAGTGACGCTGGAATGTGAGGGTTCTTTCAATGTTGCAGATGAGCGATCGTAGGCTGTCAGATGTTTCTTGTGTCATTTGTGTTGAGTATAAAACTCCGGTCGTAATATAACAAGTTTTAGGGATTTAAATCCAGCAGGTGGAAGGCTTTTGAAAATTTATTTTCATTAAATTGAATTCACAAAATAGCATTTTTTCTTGGTCTAACTCACAGGCTAGATTCTACAGAAATGGCAGTTTTATAATTTTACAGGCTTTGGAAACTTATGTTCTAACAGTGGAAAGGTTGTTGAAAATTTTGCAAAAAAATATATATATATAAATAAATAAATTAATTAAATTGGAAAAGATTTTTTTCCACAATTCTTTCATGCAGTCTAGTATCTAAAGAGAGAGGTAACATTCTTAAAAGGACAGGTTTGAAGTTTATATAGAGCGAAAGATTTTGAAAATAATTAACTTTGCACTCAGTAGCCAATTTGTTAGGTATATTTATTATACATTTAGTACCATTTTTGCTGCCAGTTCGGTTTGAATTCTTTGGTGGTGTAAAATGCTTATTTTGGACAGCTTATTGAACTAATCTCACAATGCTGGTCCGTACTGATGTGTTACATGACTCAGTGGCTACAGAGTGGAACTGTGGTACCATTTGTTTGAGCAAACATATAGTTTTATAGTCCCAGTGCAAAGGCTGAACATTTACAATGGTCCCTTACTTGTTAAATTTAAATGTGTGTCAGACATCCATTGTAAAGCTAACTTTATTTGGTACAGCAGAGACAGACAGTAAAATTGGTTACCTTTAAAACTACATTATGTAGTTGTTGTAAAAGCTGGCCACAGCAATAAAATTTATTGAGGGCTACCCCTTCATTTATACAGCTGCTTATTGAAAGAATTGTTTATTTTAAAACTTCCATCAAATTGTGCATAATTATGACTTTAAAGTCCAGATTAGTTTGTATTTATGCACACTGTTTTACTATTTTAAAAAATTAAAATATGGACATGAAATACATTAGTAGAAATTAGGCAAGTTAATCGAGTTAAATTTGTACCTTTATAATGTGATCTTTTTTTTCCTGTGGTATGAAATTAACTGAGAATTAAATCGATTTTATCACAGCTGTGTGCTTCAATCAAGAAAAAACAGCAATACTGCTATAAATGAAATTTTTACTTATCAGATAAATCTCTGGCAAAAAAGTTAATATTTTACACAGGCAAATTAAAATACAGAATTAGATGAATATGCTTAATAGTTTTTTCTATGTTACAACAGTATTGTTAGGGAAGCACAACAATAGAGTACAATTGTACTCATACTGTATTGGTAAGAGTAAGACAGTTATAGAAAGGTTAAATTCTTCACAAGGATCAATATGTGACAGGCAGTTAACTGGATTATAATATTCCTTCAGCTGGATTATAAAGGCTTTTCAGAATCCCTAAGGAAATGTTTGTTGAAAGTATTTGCCTGAGTAATAAGTTCTGTGTACAATAGTATAAAAAGTATAAAAAAAGTATAATAACTTATAATAACAGGAGCATCTCGGAGCCAAGCTGAGGGCTGTGGCAAACTGGTCATCCTTTTTAGCTGCCTTATGTGACAGACATTGTCCTGTCACTAAATACAGGCCATCTTTTTGCAATCCAGATTGGAAAACATCTATTTTATAAAAGGTACATTTTTCTGGCTGTTCCTTGGATTTTGGCCATGGTTGAATGATTAAAAATGATAGACTGTTCTAACCAAACGCCAAGAACACTTTACAGCCTAATCAATATGTATGCATTGCTCTTTTCATAAACGGACATTCTTGACACAACCTGGGTCTCCAAGTACCCTCACTTCGTTTGATCACAGCAAAAGCTCTCTTACTCTGAAGTGACTAGAAATATGAATGCAAAAAAATCAGCAGAAGAACCAATACTATAACTATGACCTTAGGAAAGATCATTCCCTTCATTGCGACTAGATAGCATCTGGCATAAGGCAGCAGCCCTTGTCACAGCATTTCCCGCTTCCTGTCTTCGGCAGACGCAAGGGCTCTATGTGAGCAGAATAGTTAAGCTCCTTTCTCCAGATCCACGGAAGGCCGGTCTGAATTTGTGAACACTGGCTTACGCTGTAATCTTTGAAGCTTATGGTATTTGCCCATAGCGCAATCCGTTTTTTTCTCCTGCCTCTGAAATAGCATTTCCCTTCATGCCATTTTATCAGACACGTGCTCCACGGCCGTGCTTGCATTTTGGAAATGTATAAGTATATGAACTAGTAGTACCCTTTTAGTTCTCACTTCCTGCCCGGTGTGGTAATAACAGAGTCCTGATCCAACTCAGCAGCTGTCCGCCGTCCACACCTGTCCACCCTGCGTGTAGAGGGCAGTGGTGCCGAGGTCACAAGTTTCTTTACATGCTTAACACACTGCGGGGCCATGTTGGAGAGCCATGGTGCTGATTGGGCAAGTGGTTCTTCTTTCACAAACAGAGAGCAGCGGGTGCTTGACAGATCCGTGGGAGGTGCTACAGTTTCTGGAAACCTAACACCCCCTTCGTTGGGTGACACATCTCACGCTCGAGCCACAATGTGCTCTTCTGAGGACAGGATACACTCCAGAACAGCACGCTTACAGGCTTAGCCAGACGTCTTTCAGACAAACAAGTAGGTAAGATACTAAAACCGTGAACTGCATAGTTTAAAATTTGATTTTCGTAATGTTTACTACTACATTTTGTCCCCTTTTACCTTAATTTATCTATTTTGTATTGTGTTTTCATTCTCATACTTTAAATTTTGTCATTCTCCTGACCCCCCCCCCCCCCCCCCCCCCCCCCCCCCCCCCCCCCCCCCCCCCCCCCCCCCCCCCCCCCCCCCCCCCCCNCCCCCCCCTTCTGTGCACCATAGATGTGAAGATCTTCATTTCGGAGGCAGAGGAGCTATCCATCCATCCGTCCATCCATCCATTGTTACAATAAACGATTCTTGAGTCTTAAAGTTTGGACTCATCCCATGCATGCAGCATTACATACTATAACTATAAATATTTACAGCATTTGCATGGGCTGATCATGATTCCGGGTCAGAGTGGATTTACAGAAATTGAAGTCTTCCGATGTGACAAACACATAATCCCCCAGCCTTATTTATTAATAGTGACACTGGTTAACAAAATCTTGGAATCAAAAAATTTCATCAAATCACATGGCAGGCAGCTTGTAGCCTTATTAACATTAAGACATTCTCTTTGATATCTGGATACTCCAAACCAAAGACGAATGAGTTATCAGATGTTCTAAGTGTAACTGAATTATCATCATTAATAGACTTAAGCAAATGTGTCACTGCAGTTGTAAACCTACTGTATTTCTGTGTTTGTATATAAGGTATTTGTTTTACTTCATCTTTACTTTTTGAACATTTTTGCCATAAGGTGTCACTCAACAGTTTCAAAGAAACACATTCATATGTATAACACATAATAAATAAACCAATCCATCTATCCATCCATCCATCCATCCATCCATCCATCCATCCATCCATCCATCCATCCATCCATCCATCCATCCATCCATCCATCCATCCATCCATCTCTTTATTCTGGTTGGGGCTGTGGCTGTATGAAGCCTATCCAGGAATCACTGGGCTATGAAACAGTGCTTGAAGGGGACTCCAATCCATCACAGGATTCATAATGAAAAAGTCAAAAGGAACTTTTTCAGACTGACACACACAAAATTTTGTATTGTCCGTATTCTAACTTCAACATAAACTAACAGCAGATAAACAGAGAAAAGGCTAATTTTCTTTACTGTTCATTTACTGTTTAGTCACATTCTGTGCTCTTATAAAATAAATACTTTTAAAGAATACTTAACAGAGTGGCATAGAAGCAGGTAGCACTGGTGTTTCAAAACTACTGGGATGTGGGTTTGGACACAGGTTTGAATGTGGCTCACCGTGTGGAATTTGTATGTCCCTACTATGTTTGTGTGGGCTTCTGTCAAGGTCTCCAGTTTCCTCCCAAAGTCCAAATATGTTTTTCATGCGTATTGATGACATGAAATTTCCCCCTGTGTGTACATGCAAATGAATATGTGTGCGTTTGTGCGTGACTCTGTGTGTGTGATTGCCTTGTAAAGCGCTGGCATAGCCTTTCTCATGCCTCATGCTTCCACCATAGGCTTTGGACCATCACAACTCGACAATGGTTAACGGTCACAAATGCTCAATATTTCACACAACCCTGCAATTACCCCGCTATGCTGAAATTTACCCTGTGTACTCTTTGTATTTCAAAGCATTGGTTTTATAGCTTGATTCAATTCAGTCTCCCCCTGAGGTTTAAATGTTAGCTCAAAGCTCTTTAAAAATCTTCTGATATTGGTTATTAGTGCGAACCTCAATAAAACCTGAATAATTTCCTGCACTAATATTTAATGTTCATGTATTTTCAGCATACTAACATAATATATTGAACGGATGGCATATCACAAACACGCTCTCTCATGCAGCTACTTTATGTTTAAACAAGCAACTGATGCAAACCTTCCAAGGTGCTGGACCTGGTTGACCAAACTAATTACTTGGTGCAGGACGCAGCTGGAGCAGGGAGGCGCACTGAGGCAGATTCCCTCTCCTCGCTGGATCCATGCCCTGATGATGTTCAGCGCAGTGTGTCTTTGCATTTGTGTCCGCTGGTAGCCTGGGTGGCCTTGACAGGCTGGCTGACTTATTTTACAGTGTGGCTTCTCCTAATTGTCTTTCACGCATGAGAAGAGCATAGTGCTCTGTCTAAATTGAAAGACATTTCATAATTCGGCAAGAACCACAAAAAACCATACATTTAACAACAGCGAAATATGACGTGGGTAGCAGTTAGTGTAGTGGTTACAACCCTCCCCTAAGCCCCAGCACTGAATCTAACCTCCTGTTATATTACCTGTGATCAAGGTTCTTACCCTGAGATGATGCAGTAAAAATGACCCAGCTGTATAAATTTGTAAATCACTAAGTAGCTTAGCATACAAATCTTACCCTGCAAGTTGCTTTGGAGAAAAATGACAACTAAATATGTAAAAATTCAAAAGCTTTATATAGTAGATAAACGTCCTCATGAAAATATAGTGTAACGAGAAAAAGCTTTCATGCCCCCTTTCATGTATCGAACCCTGCCGTTAACAGCAAAAAGGCGCAAAAGTAGAGTAATGGCGACAGTGACTGAAAATAACCACATACATAAAAAAGCACAATGGGCCTGCTGGTGCTGCTGTTTCTTTACAAAATAGGTCTCAATAATGTCCACATGTAATTTATTGCAGGCGACTTGGTGCACTGCTGAGAGTAGTGATTAGAGAGGATATTTGGTCAATGTTGCCTTTGCCCGAGTTCTTTAAGATTTAAGGCTAGCTAAGCACTTGCTCGGCATCCCTGGCTGAGGGCCACCGCTGGCCGCAGAGGGCTTCCTTATCGACAGCTGTGCCCAGTCACGTTTCGCACGCTCACCTCTCCAGACAGAGAGCACGGTGCATTAGTGATATCCCACACATATGCTGCGGCATTATGTATTATGATTTTTTTGTTCAATGAGTCAGAAAGAAGGCCTGGTTTTGCCTACTTTACAGGGTGTTGCGGGAGTAGATCTTTTTTTGTGTGGCTCAATTTGTCTTCTCAAAATAAGGCTGCGTTGGTGGAGTCAAGGGAGAAAAGTCCTTGGGATGTGGTGCGGAGGGGGATGTGATCCTTCACTGTCACTGATCAAGCTGTTAGCTCCTTGCCTGCAAAGCCAGAGCACCCCGCACCTGGCACCCGTGTCCTCCATGGGACGAGGACATATCCATTCCTTGGTGCGGTTCTGCACCGTTCACGGCACACCCCCGTGGCCTTCTCTGTAATTGTTCATGGAGGGCAAAATCCTGACAGGGCAGTTGCTCACTGGTGGGAGATTCTATTCAAATGAATGTTGCCTGGCAGTTACAATTATCGCCGTTCAACTCCGGCTCACTGTGCAATAAATCAAAGCTGGAGTAAATTCATTTAATTACGCTGACACAGAATTATAGCCATACAAACACACACACACACACACACACACACACACACACACACACACACAAACACAGGTCCATATACACGTACAGATAGAGACACACAAGCTATATGGTTTTTAATTTGTGCTGTTTTTTCAGAATGTCAGCACATAGATGTCTGGCACTGTGCTGTCCTGTACATTACTGACCACACTGTCACTGCTAAATATGCATATGTTTAAAGCTGTCGAGAAAATGATAAGGCCTTTTGTCAGCGCTTGCATGCCATTCCCGTGAAACGTGAGATATGAGTCATGACTGCAAACACCTGAAATGGGAACATCTTCTTTTCTCCAGGGAATGCAGCAAAGAATGTAAACAGGGAAGAAATACAGTGACAGCATTATAATCTGTACTCTACGTGTACATTGCACATATAATATTATCAAAAGCCTAAGAAACTGGTAAATCTGAAACAATTTTTAAACAATAGTTTTTGTTTTCCTAAGCTGAAAAGCATCTTTCCTATGTCTTAGCTTTGCATTGAACAGCAACATTTTGAATTTTAAAGGGCAGTTCATTAATCAAGTGCTTCTAGAATCCAATAAGCCCCTCTGGAAGACCACCTTCAACCCCTTAGTGTGGACAATTGAGAGACAAAATGGCACAGATGAACCCATGTTCTCTTTCAACTGGCTCCTTGGAGAGAAGGTGTCATTCTCTTCCCTGATATACCGATCCATTCTGCTGATGTTTCCCACCGATAGTCTACATTAGTGAATAGTTGGAGATCTAAGAGCCTAATTTACATCTTTCATTTTGAAGTGGGGAAATTCTTGGCTGAAAACCCCAATTTCTACATTCCTGCTGAAAGACATACTGTAGTTTCCTAGCTATCCGACACTGGCACTCGGAAGCCCAAGTTACATCTTTCATTATTTCCTTATGAGTAAGGTAGAATCTGGATCTGGAAGGAAATGTAAGCATGGATGGGGTGGGGGAGAGGGAGGTTAAGACTTTTATATCAAAAAGAGGAGGTCCCGAATGTCCAGAAGCATGATAATTGGATTTACAGTTGCATTAAGAATATTGCATCAGTGGAGGTTTTCAGCATCAGTGACAACAGGTGACAGAAGCTGCCCCCTTCCACATTACCATCAGCATTTGCAAGCGTAAAAGTGCTTACGCTGAAAACGGTGAAAACAAGTCTTTTTCTCGGGGGTCGCACATTTGAAATAGTAGCAAAACTCAGCTGCACCACTGAGGAGAAACACAGCCCGATTTATTTAGTAAGTTTTACATTTTGTTAATGTACCTGAAACATTTATCCAGATTAGCTTACCTGGCCAACATAATAAATACATAGCAAAGAGCAAACAGCGGTACAATACTGTCTTTGCCATAATGCAAATCTACCAGAGCGCACAATCCATTTACCGTATTACGCTGCAACCTTAATTCATGCATAAAATGTGTGCTCTTATGATTGCTCTTTTGAATCGGGTTTGATTAGTTTGGGCTTGGAAATTAAGAGCCCATAGGAAAGAAGAACACTTTCATAAAAACGTGAATGACGGTATTTGTAAAGATATCCATTATAGGGTGACACATTCCATATGCACGATTTTCTAGGAATCATAAATGTGACAAACCATTTCTGTTCTTTGTGCACCATGGAACATTAAGCACTTTAGTGATTTACATATGATTTAACTCTTACCAAAGCAATTTAAAATGCCTGCACAAAAAATAAAATAGAGGAAAATCTCCTACTTGCTCAGAATTGGCGGTAATGTTTGAGCTGGAGAAATGAGATGTAAGAAGAAGACACTGGTGATCCGTGAGATGTGCCTGTGTGACTTCTTAGGAGTCTGACATTGATCGTGTTATTCCCCAGGCCCTCCCACACGAACCCCCAGGAAACACTCGGGGGATCCATCTTTGGACCAAGCAAGCGACTTCTGAGGAATAGTAAGCTCTTTCTCTTCTGATGCTTGGAGTGATATCGACATGTAGCACAGAATGTGTGGGGTGGTAATTGGAACTGATCTGTGACCAAGTAACACTAAGTTATTGAGTGGTGAGTCAAGCATGACCCGTGCATTTCAACTTTATGTCTTTTTTCACTCAGCTGCCTGAGCCAGGAAAGTCAACAAAAAAAGCATAATCATCAAAATGCCATATTTCCACTCAGAAGTCTCTTATTAGTTTACTGTAATATAATTTATTATACTATTTTAACTGAAATCTTGCTTTTTTCTGAAGTCATTCCTTTTAACACGTATGACTCATTTACTGTAAATGGTGAATTTTCACGTACATTTCTATTATTCCCTATTTTTTCTTTTTTGTTGTACAAATGAAACATAAAAAAGTGAAAATTACAATTATATTTTATTATTGGATGAAAGCACTTATTTTAAGATGACCATGTTCTGGTGTTTCATGGGAAAATAAGCAAAGTTAGATGTACATTTTTGTTTATTTTTGTTAGAGTATTGGTCTTCCCTGCTGCAGTATTCTAAAACTGAACAAAGTATGACCATGATACGATTTTAAAAACCCTACAAAAAGAGAGGTTTAGTCAGATCCAATTTCTTCAAAAAGGCATCATTTTGATAAATGGAAACATTTTGTGAGTATAGTGCAGTTTCTATTTTAATAAGATCGCATATAATTATTATTAGTTATTATGAATTTAACTGGTTTTAAATGTATATTAAAGTCAGCCTAAGGCAATTCCATATAGATTCAAAACTTATGTTTGAACTGTGCAGTTAAGTCTTAGGTAGCCTTGAAACCATTATTAATCGACTGAACAGTTTAAATAGGTTTATCAAAAAGAAGGTCTTATTGATCTGAAAGGAAGATTATGCCAAACATAATTCTGAGGGTTCTTGACCATATTGACTGTCCACCATTATCTTTTGAAAATATCTGTTACATATACACATACACTTTGAACAATTAATACTAAAATAAAAAAAGTAAACGGTCAAAAATAGGTGTAAGTTGATGCACGTTGACTTTCTGCAATGTAACGATTATTTTATCATTCGTTTCCATTGCGAAACAAGTAAGGTTTTGGCTAGACTTATATACTGTCCTTCTGTATGGTGAACATGCTCTGGTGGACCTGAAACGGAAAACTCATTGTTGAGGATGTTTGTAATTGCTTTGTTCTGCAGAACATAATAGCAAATTATATTTGTGCATAATTCAAATAAAAAACTTTATAGGAACGACTGATCATATTTTATGTAATGTTATACTGTTGTTTGTGTTTGTTTTACGTAGATCTATATTACTGTCATACCCTTTTTGGTATAATGTTAGAATGGACACTACAGGATTTATTTGTGCTTTTGTGGGAGGCTGGTGCACTGGTGGTGGTAGCAGATTACACATGTAAAGTATTGAGGCAGTTTGCAAATGCTTCATATAATACCTGCTCCTGTTTTGTCCACTTATTTAGTAAACAATTTAGTAACACCTGCGACACTCAAATGGAAGCCCTGGAGGAAGGATGGCCACTCCAAGACATGAGGTATGACAGATGGTGTCAGAGTTGGGATTTGAACCCATGCCTCCATTCGAGGCTGGGATACCAACAATGTTGCATTAATCACAGTGCATCTTATAGCACTTCAGAATCACTGTGATAGTAGGATATCCGTGTTTTGTTTAGTCTGATCAGATTTTGTGCAAAACCACAAGCTACAGCTGCATGGTGTCTTTCCTCCACATAACAAAGTACTATTACATTACTCCCTTAATGAAATTCCTCTGTACTGATAAAACTGAAGGAAGAGTATGTGCCAAATGGTGAGAAATTTGATGGAGGCTCTCTGTCCTGGCTTTCTTTCAGCGGTGGTCCTCACCATTGGAAAAGTCCTGTTTAAGTGTCAGCAGGTATTTCTTTCCTTTTCAATTTGCTCAAGCATGCAGTGCAGGTGGGGGTAGCGTATTGTAGTCTTCCATTTGGTTTGACCTTGCAAAATGCCCCCCCCCCGACACCCCACCCATGCACTTTAATAAACGACTAAGCATACAGAGCCAAAAGAATGAATGTCTCAAAGCTCACCAATTTTCATTATGTGTGGATTAATAACCTTTATGTGCGGCTTTATGACGATTACGCTGCCACATAAGTCTGTACAAAGGGAATAAAGGATGCATCCATAAACATTTCTTAACAACAATTTTTCTTGGATTTTGTGTTTTTAAACTTTTGGCTCTTTTTTAGAAGAGCATTGTTTGAGAAATCCAGGACATCCAGTGCAGCCAGCATGAATCCCAAAGCAGTCTTATGCAAAGGGATTTTAATCTAAAATCAATAAAGGATTCCCCACGAAATCCTCTCAGAGCTCCATAATGTTGAATTTTATGGATTTGTCAGTGCAGTAATACTGTACTTATATTGCCATTTGTCACATTTATGAAATGAAAGTCTTTTACAATGAAATAGTCTGCGACGAACGTCACGCTTGATTGGCGAGAAGGGTGCTTTGTAACCCTCTGTGCTCACATTATTTTTATTTTGACATAATTTGTCTCAAACCTTTGCGTGCCTGTGCTGTTAAGTGGTATACAAACATATACATCATATACTAAACAAACAAAAGACTTAATGATGCACAGACATTTTTTCATTTGACTTGCAAGAAC
The DNA here is from genome assembly GCA_900497675.1 of Arapaima gigas. NCBI lineage: Eukaryota > Metazoa > Chordata > Actinopteri > Osteoglossiformes > Osteoglossidae > Arapaima > Arapaima gigas. Next base: position 2,369,820 of record UFQX01000026.1, read on the forward strand.
ATCGGGGGAATGTTGCTTACTAAATTTCCCTCTTGCCACATCTATTCACTAATTCCTCTGATACATCAGTTGGTGACTTGTCTTCCAACACTGGGAAGACAGTCCTTCTTGTTTTGGCCAGGAAGAGAGAGCTGGGTACAGGCCTGTCACTCAGACTTGTGGAGCAGAACTATTGGGCGCATTTGAATGGCAAGTCTGCCAGGACTGTCTCTGTATTCAAATCTGCTTTTCAGTCCCGGCTGAGAGCGTCTTCTCAGGGAAGGAGGGTTCTGTACACGCTAAGACTACATACACGCAGCATGACGCTAATCTCATTTCCCTCACATGGGCCAGATGGGTAAATACAGTGCGTTTCACGTGGGAAGTTGTGCAGTTTCTCAATCCAGCATGGTATACAGTTCCTAAATTTTAAAAGGCATTGCAACCATGAGAAGGTTGCATTTTTTAGATACAGACTGCATGTTTTCCACTAGCTTAGTGTCAGTATCAAGACTGAACTGCGGCTTTTTGCTCCTTGAAACAATGACCGAAATGAAGTTACCTCCTCTTTGAAGCACAGCGACTTGGTATAATGAGCATCACCGGCCTAAGGCTGATACACACAGCACCCTTACATAATGACAGAAAAATCCCAGCAATAAATACAAGTGCCATACACACATTTGCTTAGCTGAAATACCCCTTGTTTTTCTGTGACAACAAAAGAGCACTGCAGCTCAAAAATATAAACAGAAATCTATTATGGACAAAAGATTTCTGGTTCATATTTTCTCAGCCGCTAGACAATATTTTAGTCAAATGAAAAGAAGACTTTGTTCTCACAGATAAGAATATTGCTGGAAAATAGACACAAACAACAATAAAATTATGAGGCAAGTGACCAGTTATTCAAATTGGTTGAATAACAAGTCAAATATGTGTGCTGACAGTGGTAGCCTAGTACTGTACTACCGCATTTCTTGTCTAAAAACTGAAAATAAATATGACAACTAGCCAGCATAACAAGAGTTACAGAACACTGAAAATGATCAGCCCATGGTTTTCAATATTAATTTTACTATTATTAGCGGTAGTAGTAGAAGTAGTAGTAGGTTCTGGATTTCCTAAAATAAAATGCAGCAAAATTGAATGCACCTCCTCTTGCATAACTACTATGCAGATATAAGAAAAAAGAAATTTTTCAGATGTTCATTGCAAATCCAGTATTGCAGCATCTCGCGCTCTTGAGGAACACAAGTGGCACATTTTAATTGATGGCACTCACGATCCTTTCTGCATTCACAAGTTTCAGATTCATTTCCAAGATGAAAGCCATACGGATAGATGCACAGAGAGGATAGACAGAATGTGTCTCAATCACTTTGCAATTCTCCAAGTCTAATGACTTCAGTCCTTGTGATTTACTCCTCATCCCTTTTATCTTCCAGTTTGATTAGCTCAAATAGCTTGCCATTTTACAGAACTCTTTCAAATGATTAAATCTAAAGAAGAGTGTGTGAAATTGCATTTGGTTGAAATTTCCCTTCTGGCTACCAAAGTTATTGAAGTAGTTAAAGCAAAATAGTGTAAAACAAGACTATTATAATCAGTGAAAAAAAGAAAACTGTATGTTGAAGTACTACAGACAAAGTAACATATAGCGCATCCAGAAATACCGAGAAAGAAGATCTCAGTGACAAAGAACTGGACATCAATGTCAGTGTCTGATTGTTAAAGCAAACCTGTTTTTATTCTGACATTCTGTATCTTTCAGCAGTGTGTGATTGTTCTGGAAGGGTTGGTGGTTTGGTACACTTATTCGAGGGCTGGAATTCCACATGTCCAAGTGCCGCCAACACTCAGGGCCAGTGTCACCTACAGACAGACAAGTATGACTCTTCACAGCCCTCCAAATAATAAGTTCTCAGTCCAAGGAAGCGTACCCTAGGCTGATAAGAGAGCTGCCTCAAACAATGGTTTCTACTGCTGCAAAATAGGTATAAATTGGAGAACCTTCCCGTGGTGAAATGGTGTAATACTCCTGTAGAGCGGTTCAAGACCCTTGGTGACTCCGTATGCCACATGGTATTTATTTTGTCCCAGCTGCCCTGAGCTCAGTGACACCATGTAAGTGTTTCTATTTTGGTCCATTGCCCACCCACCATGCTCAGTCCTACCACATAAAAACAGTTGCCCCAGTATTTCCAAATCCTGCCACCCCTGCAGAGATAGTGAGGTTCAACTGCAGTTCTTTCTTTGACATTGTCTTAGCTCAGCTTCTGCCAAAGAGCTTTGGAGGCTAAATTTGCACACACCTTAAAAGAGGGAGAGGAAAAATTCTACGAAGCAATGATTATAATCATCAGGGACTCTTTAACTTTTGAATTTCTACATCAGCAGAAATGTTTTTCTTCCAAGTTACATGTGACCCTTGATAAGTTGAGATGAAGATGCTCTAATGGACATTTCTGATGGAAAGAAAGTCTGAGCAAATATGATTTGTCCCTGGGACTTAGAATTGATCTGTTGATGAAAAAGAAGAGAGGAGACAAAGGGACGGGCTAAGTACACCCCTGTTATTTCACTAATGCGTACAAACAATGAATACATTTTTAGGTTTCTGAAACAGTCTTCACAAGGCAGGGACACAGTATTATATAATGCAAGAAATGAAAACTATTGCACAAAAAGAGTGTTTTAGACTGCTATTCTAACTAAATTGATCCCCAGAGAGAAAAATAGTGATAAAACAGGGTAGCATCAGGTAGCTATACTAGACTGCACTAGACTGTACATTCTGCACAATTTCCAGAATGATGATTCGTTGCAATAGCAAATCTTCAGAGAGGAAAAACAATGTATTGTACGGCATTAACAGGATTTCATATAAATATAATCATATCAGTATATAACTAGTACATAGCAATATATAGTATAGCTATTATACAGTTTTTCTATATATTGTACGTATAAAAAATGTTGAGAATAAATATGAAATCACAAAGTCCAAAAAAAAAACATGGGCAGCCTGCTCAGTCAAAACCCTATCATGTGTGAAAATCCATCCATCCATCTTGTAGGAGACTGCAGCAGCATCTGGTAATCCTTTTGTTCTGTTCCTCCACTGTTCCACTTAATGCCTGATCACAATGCACGTGGGCCAGTACGATTAAAGCAATTGCTGAAGTTTCCATGGCAAACACCTCATTATCTTCCCAATGGTTCAGTGCGTTAACAGTAATTACAGTATCGTACTACGCTTTGTAAGGAAACGGGTTTATTCGTCACTAAACGATAAATTAGCGCAGTCCCCGCGCTCTTTACGCTATCGCACTTTTTTTTTTCGAAAAACATGGCGTGACTCATACATTTTGCGGTTTATAATTGAAATGTACATTTGTGAGTTTTCTTTTACCGCTAACAAACGCACTCCTGTAACCCGTCGGTAGATATAAGATCATTAAACAACCATTAGACTCAATCGGCTTTACTGACACAATGAATGCAAAAAAAATCACATATAGAAATAAAACAGCAGACACTGGAGGTCTGCTTCAGAATACTGGTACAGTACAGCAGAAAACGATCACAGAAAGGATTAAGGACAGTTTGCATTCATTACACTTCCTGCAGTGAGCAAGACCAACAAACAGGCTGGCAATGAAAACAAATAGGTTTTTCTAACAAGTGAAATGGGTGCAACAGGGAGGTCTTGCCCCAGTCTGCTATTTGGAGCACCGGAGGGTTTGCATGCCCTCCTGGCAGCTATTACAGCCTGAAAGCCCCCAGTGCGCTCCTTTGGGGAATCATTAACATGCAAGTGGGCTCCAATAATTCAGGTCCAGCCTGGTTCAAGTGCTAAGGAGACAAGAGCACCTTGCAGCCACGCTGCTGGTCTGTGGCACGGAGAGGGGGCAGCGCGGCACTGGACGGCGTGTGGGAGCAAGCACCAAAATGAATGAAAATGGCTCAATGTAATGGGATTTCAGAAATCCTCTTATCTACGTTATATCTGTCCAGTGCAGGTATGATAATGTAAAAAAGGTCATTCCTTCTGAACACATTTCCCCTTTGCCTATCACACTTTTATCACGACAGCCAGTGGGTGACACACACACCGACACAACACTGTTACGGTGGCTTATAATTAATGCTGTGGAGGGATACAGTAAAGATGAGGCAGATTATTTTTAATTTTCAAAAGGTTCTAAGATGTTCATGAATATGTGGATTCAGTTAGGCAGCACACACTGTTTTTTCTTTAACCCTGCTTCATTTTCCACATTTTGACGGCTTTTGGGAGACGGAAACTCATTAGACGGCCGCGGCAGCAGAGAAGGGACTGATGATCATTCTATTTACTAAAGGATTTGTTAAAAATGACGGTAATAGATAAATTTGGTGCGAGAAGAGAACTATTGTCGACATTAAAAACATGATGCAAGCGATTCAATGGCAGGTACTGGTACTGAAACGGATATCTGAGCTTCAACAAATAAGACAGGGCATTTGCCCTGGAAACCTTGCAAACACAACTGAAACCTTACAAAAGGTAAAGTGTTGCAACGTCACGTGCCGCCTAGGGCTGCTCCCAGGTGTGAGGGACCAGATGTAAATAGTTGCATTTACATTCAAATAGTGGGGAATGTGTTCAAGTGTAAATGGAACCATGTTGCTATTTGGGTTGAGATGGTCTCTGCTAGTAAACCCAGGCAGACTTGGTATTAACTCAACCCTTGTGGAGAATGAAACAGAAAATGCTCTATGCTCACTTTCTAGCTGATGCTGTTGTGTTATGGAGGCTCTCTTGCTGTATTCATTCTGTCCTTCAAAATCTACAGCTGCACATGTTACACTACAGTTACATATTGAGGATCATTTAAAAAAAAAGGAATTTACAGTCATATGCCATTGTGTTCTGGTTACAGAGAAAAACTGGCCAATGCAATCATGTTACTAAAACTTGACATTATTATAGTAAAAATGGTCACTTAGAAGGAAAAACTGTGAAATATTTCGAAGTTTCTGGTTTGCAGAGGTAAGAAACATCCCAAGCTTGGAGCTGAAATACCAAAGAAATAAATGTGATCAGCCTCTGGATTTCACTATGAGAAGAAAGAGAAGAAAACTCCTCACCTGGCTGAACAAACTTTTATTATTTTGCAGTAGTTTGCTACCACTTATGTATGTGAGGCAAATTTTTCTGTGATGACCATAAAACATTGCAATTTGAAAGTTTAAACATGTCTGATGAAGAAATGGAGCTTCGTACTCCCTCTGCTCACACATTTAAAGCTTATTTAAGTGCAAACAACTGATTTTTTTTGGACAAATTGTACAGTGTGGGGAGATGTGTGCTGGAAACACAGTTATAATAAAGCTTCAAACCTTGAATTCAGTTGGTTTTACTGCCAAATGTCATGTAGTGTATCAGAAAATTTGTACTCAGTAGTCCTTAATGGAAAAGAGCTACCTAAGGCCAGATGTTTGATGAATAACAGCTAATACAGCTGGATTTTTAATTTTGTGAATCAAAAGTCTCACAAAGTCCACAAAGGACCATTAACTGAAAGATGATGTTTCAAGTACTATAGGAAACAAAAAAGGTTTTACTATAAAATATGTACAGTTATGCAGTTGATTTATATCCTACATATTCAGAAAGCTGAAATACGTTAAGATTTAATGTAAATTTCATCTGTGCATTTATCTGCTCTTTTAAAGCTAAATTCAACGACACAGCTTTAAAAGTTCTGTCTGATGAGCCTTAACAAAACGTTACTGTTTTTTTGCACATTGCAAATCAGACTAAGTTCTAACTACAGATTAGACTCACAAACCTGTCAGCAAGTGACTCAGAGGCATTGAAATTACTCTTGTGAGTCACACTGTGGTCAACAGAACATTTTTATGACAAAATAAAAATACGTCATTTCCATCACACACAAATCAAAAAGATCTTTTTTAGGGTTTGAGTTACTTTCTCTAGTTTTTCAACCCTAATTTAGCTCTGTATTCTAATAAGTGATGTGCTGATAAACAAAGTGAAAAAAAACAAAAAAAAAAACAATTGTGAATTCTAAGTAATGAACCACAATGTCCTTAGTTGACTTCCATAAACTAAAGTCAGACACCAATATGGGAAGCGCATTTAGTTATTCTTTTGGGGGCTAAACTGAGCCAGATTTTTACACATCCAGGCATTGCTTTGCATAGAAATAATGTGAATTGATTGCCTTAGGAGGACTTCTTCCAAAATCTAACTACACATCTCAGTTGTTTTTTTCTGTTATACCCTATGTCGCTTTCAGCGGTATGTGTAATCTCCAGAGCACCGAGAAAAGAAATAAAGAATTACACTGATAACAAAACCAAGATTCATAAAGCTCTTTAATCTTTGTATCTGATAGACATGACATATTAAAGTCTTAAAAAGACCTTCATTCAAAGGATTCTGACACCTAATTTACTGTTGTGAGGGACAAGGAGATGTGGATTATTAGACATCACATCCAGCAGTCGCACAGCAAACATGTTGACAAAAATTAGTAATTCAGCGTGTTTCTCTCCTGTATGTGTCCCCCTGTTTGACAGCTCTGAGCTGCATGTTATGTGACGGGAGACGCTAATGGTTCAGGAGGCAGATTTAAAGGACCAGCCCAGTAATGACTGCAGTGATTAGTGGCTCCTTTCAATATTGCTAAGCAGATTAAGCACCCTAGAGAAATTAGAGCCACAAACAGACACCGGTGCCTATTTCACATTTTCAATGTGTTTCCACGAGTTCCATAACAAGAATTAAAACACAGATACAGTGCACCTTGGGTCTTACTTTACTGCGCAGCTTTTGCCAATTACTGCATATCAGACATTTGTGGCTGTTTTATGCATCCCTGTTTTAACTGCACCCTGCTGAACGACAGCTGATGTTTCAGATCAAAAACGCCCCTTTTTTCCCATTAATCATCACCCACAAATGGTCTCTCCTGTAGAGACGGTTTTTGTATTTTTCTATTACTGTCCTATTGATATTTACACACACCGAGCCCTTGAAAAAATAATAAATAAAATAAATAAATAAAACGCACTATTCATTAATATAAATGGATTCATCTACTGCTCTGAGCACAGAATATTAAAGGCCAAAATATTAAACAGATTTGATGAAGATTCCTTTTATGTTCACAAATACATACACTGAGTATAAACATAAGCTTTTCACTGTGTTTTTCACAAATAGGTCCAGCATTGAGTATGTGCAGCTAATTCAATACACAGCTTCCAGTGAAATGTTTAATATCGGTTTCCCTGACATAAATTCTAATGCAATTCCCTTTTCATCATTTAAAACAACAAAACAACACATGGCAGCTTCCTTTCAATTAATAATGTGTTTCTAAGATGTAGTTAGCCACATAACTGGGCTGCAACGAAAATGCTGGACCCAATACCATACACGTGAACCAGTGAAGGGTACAGAGGGAACTAAACCGAGCTGACTCAGCAAATGGGAGCTGCCCTAAGAACAATGTGTTCAAATTGAAAATAGGGCATTCAAGTAATAATGTGCAAATGTTACCCAGCCTCAGCACAGCCCTTGGCTTGCATTCACAGAATGGTGTTTGACGAAAGATTTAATTGAACGGTGGTGAAATCTGGTGAAATGCAGCTAAATCTGCCCACGAATAAATCCCAGTGAGGACAGGGGAGTAATAACAATGGAAGGGAACGTTAATGAGCTTGCTTGGGTAATACGTGGACCTCAAACATCAGTGACATTTTGAAGAATATTTTTAATGATGCTCTGCTGTGAATGAAGCTTTTAACAAAAGCAACAAAAGTCTCACATGGGGTACATTGCTTTGTTTACCCTGTAGTTCGGAGAACTGACTCCAACCTGTTGGTTAAGGCTATTTGCCAAATGAGTTGTCACTCACAGCACATGGGAGCAGCAAGTTCATTTCACTCTGCCATCCTTTGATATTCCTCTAGGTAACACTGAAGAAACTAACTGTGAAGGATGCTATGCAAAAATGAACTGAATTTAACTGAAACAAAATACTGAAATATTAGAGGGACATGCAGAACATAGGCACAGTTTTGGACATGAGACACAGCGATTGTAATTATTTTTCTCTAGATGCGAGAGGAATGTGTGCACAGGTTCAAATCCCATTCCTGTGAATGAAACAGTATTGATTCCTTCTGAGTTTCATGTTGCTTTGGAGAAAATATAATTATAAATTTAATTTCTTTTTTGGACTACGATAAGATGTATTACATCTGCGTTGTTCTAATTCTTTCCATTTTTGCAATGGTAAAAGGATATAGTACATTTGTAATAGTTTTTTTTTTTTTTTAACTATGTCAGGTGGGGCATAGGTTTTAAAGTTATAGTGATCACAGTGCTTTAGCCAGATGCAGATATGAACCTTCAAGTCCAGTGCAAACCTTAGGTTACCCTAGTAGCCAGTTTATGATAAAAGATTATGATAGTTCTCAAACACCCATTGCTTTTCAGAAATGTTTTTTTTAATTATAAATGTAGAGGACCTCCTGAAGATTTAGCCATCATAGCTATTAAAAAGCCATATTTTTATTTTTATTCTCCTCGGTAGAAGTCACACAGCTTCACCAGCAGGAGAAAGAGCAAGTCATAAGTATGCTGCTGGCTCTGGAATATGAATGGAAACAGACAATTTCGAGAGGGGCTCAGCATGTGTATGTAAACATTTTTTCCAGCTGAGTATCAAGCACAGACACATTTGGTTCTCGATTCTATTCTTTCCTTTTGCTGGGCAGAATGTTAGCTAGAGTAAAATCAATCAACCTTACAAAATAACTTCAGATCAGTCAAGAATCTCATGTTACACCTGAGCTTAAATGAAAGGACTGAATCTTCTTTGTCGTATGGGATGTGAACCTGTCCGGCTCTCCTTTTATTTGAAACATAATAAAAGTTTATTAACAACAGGAAAAAAAACAACTTCCTAGTCCACATTTATTTCTAAGTGTGGTGATACTGGACAGAACTATCTCTATACCTACAATAAAGGCTTTTATAGAAGTGAAACCTATATTTTATATCGATTATGCTGTTCACGAAAGCTTTTGTATCTATGCTAATATGCAAGATAAGCTGTTGAGATAATTTGAGAAGCTGTTGAGACAGAAGCCACATCAAGTATCTCCAACTGTATTGTTTTAGAACCTTGGCTCAGCTCTTTTTATATGCTCCTTCAATAAGGTCCCTTGCTGGAGAATTATAGCAGATCACAGTCAGATGGGCACTGAGCGAATGGGCCAGGGACAATAGCAAGTAATTTCAGCAGTGTACCCAAAGATGTTTTGCAAGTATATATCATGCAAGTGACTCAAGCAGTAGAGACAAGTTAAAAGAGTTTAGCCACCATGTCTGAAGTAATATGAATCCGAAACTCTTGCGGGAAGACATCCATAAATTCTTGAGACCACGGAACAAGAGAAGGCGGATATAAAAGTAGCCTTCGGTAAAAAATGTTTCTGCTGCAGCAAAAGGGACCCAGCAGGAGCGGTGTTAGAAAATAAAAAATAATGACAGACATGACACTACCAGGCTTTAGAACCAAAAAAATTGAATTTAATCCTCAAATTACTTCTGTCATCCAATTCCGGTGATTAGCATAAGCATTTCTTTGAGCGCAAAAAATGATGTTTGCACTAACAAGTAATAACTAAAAGTACAAGGTAAATGCAAATGGCTTTGCTTCGAGTCAACACCTGATATCAATGAGCAGAAGACAAAGTTGACATGTGCTTGGAGTTTCTGCTCCCTCTATGAATGGTAATAAACAGGCAGACATGGGGGATGTCCCTTCTAAGCTTGTTAGATCTCTTGCTTTGAGACGTATTCTGTCAGAATGATCCCTCTGAAATTCCGCAGCTTTTGAAGTTAAGTACCATTACACCCCTTTGTAACAGGAGGAAACACGGTGGCATTAGCAACACAAGCGCCGCAAACGCCTGTCACTTTCGGCGCAGCGTCGCGCTTGACAGCTACAGAAGCTTGAATTGTTTGTTTTGTTTGTTTCTGATTAATTTATGAAGAGGCTGGAATAAAAGCAAAATTCCCTCTGTGTGCCAGCGTGGGTAGTGGGAACGTCAGAGGCCTGTCGACATCTGAATCCACCTGGTGCTGTCTGAGAGATGTCTTACGGAGTTCTAGGATGTTATTTTATCGCAGTAGCTGTGTGGTTAACGTCCAACCTGACTGTTCCTACTCCAGTTAAAACAAAGAATTACAGATGGGGACCTTCTGCTGGTCAGCTTAGCCATCAGGATTTCAGAGATATATTGGAGTGACAGCCTTGCAATGAGATGACATGGTCCATGGGACACTGCTGTGAGACAAGTTGCCTGATGAGACAGAATCTCAGCTTTGGTACCCAGTTTGGGCTTTAACATAGTTTGCATTCAGAAGACAGTGCTGAGATTAAACATAGATGGCATTCTGGAGGCACACCATAGTTTAAACATATGTATCATCTGGGAAATGCCACATAACCGAATCATAGAGAGCATTTCAGAAACAAAACATATTCCAGACACAACATGTGGGAGACACTACATAAGCATTTTATTTTTCCTTTCTTATTTAAGGGTTTGGGATGGGTTGGGGTGGGCAAGATGGTGATATAACAAATGGCTGTTTGGGCATGGATTTGGACCTAACTCAACCTACATAGAGTTTGCATGTTCGTGCCATGTCTGCATGGGTTTCTTCTGGGTACCACAGCTTCCTACCACAAATCAAACACATTTTTCAGGTTAAATGGTCTCTCTAAATTGTCCACCCTGGTCCTCTAGTTTGGGGACTGGGCATGGGGCTGAAAATCCCACAACTGTCTCAAATTCTGCAAATAAGAGAAACCAACTGGATCTACTTCTGAGTGGAGAAAACTAGAAGTCAAAGGGAAACCAGGGTGCTTCATGGACCACAGTACTGTGGAGTTAGTTTGTTAGTCCTTAATTATGAATTTCTAATCAGTCAGAATAAGAAGATGAATTGGACTAATGAGAAGTCTGCAGAGCAAAATAAATAATAAAGCTTATCAGATAATCTGGACAAAGTTTAATGAAAATTGCATGTACAGTAGTATAATAAATTAGTTTCTTATTCTGTGCTGCAATCCACATGGAGCCCCACACAAAATCAGACGAATAACAAAATGAGTCTGACGGTGTGACGTATGAGCAAGGGGCACGTGAGACGGTTTCACCCTCTGCGGCGGAGTTAATCAAACAGATCATGGTGGCATCACTGCTTATCACTGCTGTGTGTTCTGTTGTCTCTCATGAACTTAACCAGACAACCTGAAAATAAAACTTGTTCAGTTCGCATACTGTTTTGCCTTAAGAAAAGTGGTGGCTTTTAGTCCAGGGTTGTCTTTCTTGATGGATGCACATACATTTATATTTACTCATTTAATTAATGCTCTTCTCCAAAGTGACTTACAATTTGAAGCTGCTTAGAATTATTTTCCCATTTATATATCTTGAAAACTTAACCACAGGAATCCAGGATAAGTATCTTACTTGAAGCAGAGGATGGGTCCCAAGATGGCACCTCTAACCCTCAGCAGAAAGATACAGAAGTAAAAACCCACAGTGGTATCTTCTTGAGACTGCAATAAATTCTGTAGGATACAGGATAATTTGAGTCTTGCACATACACAGCTTTGTTAGGAGTCAATAAATGGAAAATCAAATGAAACCAAATGCTTTGTAAATAATCAAATTCATGCATCTTTTTCTTTTGTATAGATCATAGTTTATATGGCTTCTGATGATTAACAACTCTTACCGTTGTTTCTTTCTGTGCTTCCTATTTTGTAACCTATAGTGCCTTATTTTTATACATCTGTCCCCTTTTCTCTCAATTTAATCATGGCGAGTTACACAATTCTTATATCTCCCCTTTGAAGCACAACACCTACACAGTGGGAGGAGCAAACAGAGGCACACACCTCATGTGATCTGCATGTAGTGAGTCACCTGCTTAGGGGAGCAGGTGTCACAGAGGAGGACAACGTGCTTGGAGGAAAAGTTCAATTCCATCACAGCCCTTTAGGCCCCCATTTGGCAACTGCAAGCTGCAAGGGGAAAGAACCCCAAGGAAACTGGGGCCAATTTCCAGCTACTGTTGTACAGCTGAGATTCAAAACTGTTCCCTGATAACCAAGTGCCAAGCAATTTGCAACGCACCATTGTGGTGATGAGAGGTGGGTTGTTGATTATATACATTTCAGTCTTACAGCTGTAGCAGGTCCTTTATAGTAAATGGTGATGATGGTCATATTGCTTATTATGTCTGGGATTCACCTGGAGGCAGTGGCATAGTAAAGGGGGGCATCCGATCTGGGTGCCAGGTAGGAAGGAGGTGCCAGAGCTGTAAAGAAATGATTGCTGGCACAGTCTTGTTGGGTAACTAAAACCGATTAACACAAATAAAATAATCCCTTGGCTCTTTACCGAGAACCTTCCACGAAACCGGGTGAGTTACAGCGCCTCCTGTTGTCAAGGTTTGCTATTGAAAGAGATACAATATTGCTACAAATTTTGAAACCAAATGAAAAAGATGTCCTGACAACAGATAATTCAGGGAACCAGGCTTGGAGCACAAGCAGACTTTTTCCATATATTGCAAAGGCTTGTTTTCACTTTATTTATTAATCAAGAGAAACATGAAATCATAACATGTGCCTCAAAGTGCGATACAGGCACAAACTGTCCGTTTTCCTAATTTCTTCCTCACTTTAGAATACACACAAATATACATAGGACACTGAATACAAGATAGGACATACTGGTGGGCAGCCGAATATTTCAAATACACATGTACAATAACCAGCCCCAGATACTAAACCAGAATTAACACTAGTTAGAATTAACACAATACGTCAAAAACTTGCTAAATGTAACTAAGATGGTATACAAATACTATGTGGCAAGGGATGTTGGGAAGGGTTCACCATCCTGCTGCTGCATTACAAAAATCAGCGACTTATATGCTTCTGCCTGGAGGTCAACCCTATGTTAGGTTAAAACAAAGTGCAACTAGTACATAACTTATCTATAACTGTGGTAGGCCCAGAGCATGGAATATCTCTAGCAATCTTACATACACCAGCTTCAGGTGTAGTGGAGGTTATGTTCAAGTGCTGGTTTACCATGTTCATAACTAGGGAATGAGAATTGTATAGTCAAGGCTCGTACTGCTTCCAGACAAGGAATTCACTGTACAGCAGTGATTTCCAGATCTGCAGCATGCCCGGCCAGGAACTGGGCTCACTGGTATGGAGTTAGAACCTTCCTGTCAATGTGTGGCAAGCTGATGGAGGATGGAGAGAAACTGGTGCTTAAGAAGGATGTGGATCAATGTGGGGGTGGTAGGTAGAAGGAGGTTGCACCACAGTCCTCCTTGCTACAATTACTGGGAGTGTGACATTGTCCTGCAGAAAAGAACCATCTGCTGCTTCAGCAGAAAGACCTCTGGAATCAATAATTGCATGGAAAAATAGTTTGAAGTTGACTGTGTGTACAGATTGTGCTGGTGTGCATCCCCTGTCAGTACATTTTGATGGATGTGTACACAATTTGTAGCTTTGACATTATCTGAAATTGAATGTTACAACCGAATGAGTCTAAAGATCTAAAGTGCTGCCTTGGATTTACTACAAGAAAAGCAAATACAAAATCTGGATGAAGTAAGGCACCTTTGGTACATTTCCTACTTTTGTGTTTCAAAATTTTGTTTTAATACACAAAACAGAATACTCATCATCGGTGTGTTGCACATCCAAGTAAAGCTCAGAGAGCATCTGTTTTTTTGTACTTATTCTGGCAATAAATGGAGGTGGATGCTGCACATGGCAAATAAATTAACAACACTACAATAAAATTGGCCTTAACATCATGGTGTAAAAAGTACAATACAATTGCTTATATTTTCCCCGTCTGTACACTTGGGTATTTAGTGGAGCAATTTGAATACCCTCTTACGTGAGCAATTTGAGTTCTCTTAACTTTTTGATGGCAAGCTTAGTTGCTTCGTTCCTCATTAATCCACGGGTCACTTGCTCCCAGAAGATACTCACTGCTGACTGGAACGTTACCCTCATGGTAGAAGGCATTCCATCAGAGAAGGATCTCTATACACTAGGAAGTCTTCATCCTAATCTTGTGTAGGTCTTGTGGAGACTAGGCCTACATTATTGTAGCAACCTTTGTTTTAGGTCTGGGAACCACCACTGGTGGTTATGAAGCTACTTAGGCTGTTGATTCACAAACTCGTAACCATTCATTTTGAACAGAGGGAGCAGAAACCTGCTGTGTGGGCCTCCAGAATGTGCAGCTGAGACGTTTGCAGTGTAGACTTTCCATCCATATTTGATATATGGATTTCCTATCCATATTTCATATGTGGACTTCCCATCCATATTTGATTCAGGCAGTTTGACTGCCCTGACCACTACTTTCATGTCCTTCTACCTGCTATTGTTTTTCCTGAGAACACCTCAGCTCATCTTTGACCAGATTCATGATGTTTTATGACAACCCCTTGTAACACAGCAGCAATTCTGACCTTTGAAACTGACAGTTTCACCCTAAAATTTCAGCTTGAGGGAAGGTCGATAAGAGTACCTTGCAAGTACATTAGCTCTTCGACAGCATCCATGGCTCAGCTCAATTATCTGTAACGTGAATGACGAGAAGACAACTAGATCATATTTGCATTTTCAGAAATACACTCTAATGAGGACACTGCAAAATAGAAATAGGTTTCTTATTTGCCATTTCCACAGGATGTAAGACTGCTTCTGGAAGTTTGTAAGCATTTTGAATCTTTCCTGAAATATCTGAGACACCTAGTTTACATGTTGTATTTGTGTGCATGTTGAGGCTCCTTGCTGAAATGATTGTATGCATGTTGAGACTCCTTGTTGAGATATTTGCCAGAATTTTGAAACTGCTGAGATATCTGTGCGCAAGTTGAGACTCCTTGTTGAGATGTTGGTCTGCATGTTACAATTCCTTATTGAGATAATATGTTGAACTTTACAACTTGTTGTTAAATTCCTTTGTGGACACTACAGTCTTAGAAGATATGCAGTAGATGTTTTAATCCTTTAAAAAATATTGCAGAGCCCATACCCTTCTTGTTGTGCTCTCTTAATGGAATTCTACTCATAGCAACAGTAGAATATTTTAAATATTGAAATTGAAATTCAAATCATAATTTTTAACGAATGACTTGCATTATAATCTGAAATTCCCCAGGCAGATTACTTACATGCTATTGTACATGCAGAAATAAAGAGCTATGAGCAAGTCTCAGAATTGAGTTTCAAGACAAGCTAATGCCAGAAATAATAAAAACAACCATTACTGCTGTGTTACTTTATGTTTAAAATGCTTTTAAGTGCAAACTGGCAAATACTAAGACACATAAAAACATATTCTAAATAGTACACAAGTACTATTTACAGGGACTCATACACACATTTAAAAAGTTTATGAAAAAATATGGTCAATAAAAGAGTTAATCACATATTGAGTTAAATGATTAAATCAGATGTTAAATTATGTGTAACTGTATGTCCCATTAACATCCTCTACTTGCAATCTTTTCAGGGTGGTCTTGAGGGTCTTAGAGTCACAAACTGCTTTTATTTCAGCATTTGCAGTATAATTTGTCATTTTATATTTACAATTGATTTCTACAACAGAAGAAAGAAATTGAATGGTTAGCATACCCCTTATATGGTCCCCACACAGTTACTATGCCCTGGCTTTTATCCTGGTGCATCCAGCAGAAGATGAAGACAAAGACACAAATAATCAAGGAAACCGGGAGTTGTTTGCTTTGCATTTTAGGCTATAGCGACTCGAAGGTACAGAGATAATAGTTTTCATTTGCAGACATAAGCCACAATAATCGACTGCCAAAAAAATGCAAAAGCTATGTTTACATAAATGGCACACAGTCTAGTCTCATTGTCACAATATTTTCTCTGCTCTCTCTGTTGGATTCTGGTCACTCATCCATGTGCTTGCCTTTTCCTAAGCCTTCTGATTTGATTTCAGCAACATGTCCAAAGGATCAGCTGGTGAGAGGCCACGCTGCAGTCAAGGAAGGAGAAAGTGTGAAAAGAAGGTATCCATGGAACGCAAATATCAAATGTAAGTTCTCCACTGCAGAATAGTGAGGGACCAGAAGTTAATGTAGGCTTTAATGTACGCAGCCATGCATCAAGTTAAGTTACATGAAAATGTTTGTTGGAACAAAGGAAAAGTGAATCTTAAGCAGAATTATGGTTTGGTACAGGGAGAGCATGATACGGCTATGCTCTAATCAAAGGTTATGCTGAGATTATAGAAAAACACAAACAATAGAGCCTCAGAAAAACAGATCAAGCACTCATCTTTTTACATTTGGAGGGAAATGAATTGTTTCTTGCTGAAGTGCGCCTACTCCTTACAGTACAAACATTGTGGGCAGACATTCTTTTCACTGCTTTAGATTATAAAATTTGACCATTTGCAACATGATGCTTCTGCAGCTGGGCCAATAAAGAGGAAATTGCCTTCTGTGATTAAAAAAAAAAAAAATAAAATCTCCCTGAAGATAAAAGGCTGTATTGGCTCATTGAAACCAGGATCTTTGAAAAGAGTCCAATAACACTGTATCTGCAGATTTCAAATATTTTAACACGCATGAACTCAATCACTTGGGTGGCTTTCCTCACACTTCTTTAATGAGATACAAAAAGAAATAAAAAAGAAACAATAAATGTATCTCCTCCATCTACACACCTTTGGAGCTGAGATGCCAATTGAAAGCGTTACTTCAATGAATAGGACACTTTATATTTCTGTGAAGGTGATATGAATTAATTGTTTTGAGTTATTAATACATTTAAAAGCTGTTCATAGCACATTTTATCTTTCACTGACTTGGGGATGCACAGACAATACCAATTTTCAAAATTTTTTTCTTATTTGAATGAGGAAAACCAAATTTGCTCCAGTGATATCGCTTAAATCCCTCAAAGAAAAAAAAAATGAACACAGTACATTTTCTCAGACAAAATAAGCACTACGGTCTGGTACAGCTTCTGTACTGCAGCTATAGAGTTTACCTGCCTGGAATGAGATATCCTGATTGCATGCAATGGAGCATAACAGCAGCCGACGTCCATTACCGAATCCATTTGATTTCACAGAAACTACAGTCACTAGCGCACAGAAGAGCAGCCCCTGAGCAGAAGACCTTTTCATATATGCTCTACATACAGTACATACTGTATATGGACTGGATCAAATGTGTGAAGCGGGGAAAAAAATGTAATCTACAAACTAGGATTTGGCATTAATTGTTGGTTTTCCTACCGTAACTGGTTATATAGAAAATATGGAACTGGTCATTTTAGTTTTGTGTTTGCGCAAGTTCTCCGATCCTGTATATCTTGTTATGGTTTAAATGGAGACCTATCCATACTACTGGTTTGTACAGATGAAATACCTGTGAAATGTGTGTGAGGCTCAGTAAAGGGGATTCTGACTTATGCAATCAAAGACTGTACTGGGGTTGAAGCTTGGCAGCATATGCAAACACCACTATGAAAACCTCAAACAGATAATTTAGTTCCCACTCAGCCAAGGCCACATTTTACAGCGTGATATTAGGTATGCATAATGTTTATACATTTAATGTCACACAGTTTATTACATGTAAGGGCAAATTCTTTGGCAAACAGACATCATAACCTAATTGCTTCATATATCAGACTGTGACAGACTAGGTTGTCCCAGCAGGGCAACTTGCATACATCCAAGGCAACATAAACCCACACACAAAACATCAAAACATTCACCACTGTGTGATACTATATCACTTTTGATATCAGCTGATTAAGTTTTATATGTTAGATGAATGCCTGCATGCATTCTGTGTTTAAGAGTTCTACGTTTAGCTGTGGCCATGATCATTTTTAAAAACGGTATGATGTAAAAGGGCTTGTGATGCAGGAGGCACATGCTGAAAGCCTTCCAGTTGAACATTTTGCAGTTGTACAGCCCTTGTATGTTATGCTTTATGGTATGTATCTGCTTATGTGGACCTGTAAATATTCTAAATAGTTTGACACTGTTCACCGGAGCATCAAAACCTTGATTGTGCCCTTTTCTGTGTGATGCTCCGACAACATTGCCCTCTCAGATGAACACGATGATGGAAACTTCATGGCATATTTCTTATTGCTCAATTTAAATACTTCACAAGAGTTCTGACAAACATTAGTATACCTGCAACCAGGAGAAATAGCTGGGATGTTAGCTGACTGCTTGCCCCGAGAATTGAAAAGTGAGGTTTAGGACATGTTGGGTAATATTTCCTTACTTAATATTGGAACTTGATTTATGTTGTGTTTTATTTATCTATTTACTTATTTTTTTACAGCCAGGGGTTTCAATAACAAATAACAAACAAGTTAATATCCCCAACAGGATATGTTATCCCCCATTTTCTAGAATGCCGTATGCCTGCCTGGATGGACAGGTGGGAAGACAATTACTTCTGTCTACACTATGGCTAAAAAAGTAAGTACACAATCAGCCCTCTTACCTTTCCTCCCCATGCCACCGGGGATATTAACTGGATTCATCTGTATTAAACTTTTATCCTTCTCATCCCATTCCATCTCCCATCCAATTCCACGGCTTCATTTCGCTTTCCCCTTCACACGTCTCCATTAATGGTGTCCCTCATACCTTAAATGCTTTTCCCATTATGTGCTGGACAGTGAACTATCCACACTTCAGAATTTTACTTTTTTTTCATTATTGGAATACATCTCTTTTTGCTGTGCTATAAATAACCTTTCGCTGGATTTATCCTGCAGTGGCCCTGTTTTTGTGATAGTGTTTATTTTGCTGAAATACCTATAAGATGCAGGCTAAAATAACTGGCTTTCCCTTATCTCAGAAAAAGTGTCCAGGGAAACCATAGAAAATTTAGCAATTATTTCCTTCAAATTTTTGAAATGTTGTGTAGCCTATAATATCGCATTACTAAATCGTGTGACTGATTTGAAACACTGTTTATTCCGGGGTTACTTGTAACATAGCAAGCAATATTTAAGAACTGGAAAGGGATTTTTTGATATTTTGAAACACATTTGTTTACAGGTCTGACATGCAGCCAGTGCCTGTTAGTTACAGTGAACTCAGCTATAAAAATAATTGCACAGTCAGAGTTTACTGAATTACTCATTAGTGAATAAAAAAGACCTGATCCTACAGGGAAAATGTACCCAGTCTGGCTCATGGAGATCGCGTCTCCGTGTGAATTAATGAAGCCAAATGGAAACCACACTGGTGGAGGCACAAGTAATAAATCCAGGGCCAAAAAACTGGATTTTATGATGCACAGATAACGGACATCGTAATCAATGTTGGAAGCCAGACGCCCCACTGCTGGCCTGTGGATAAGGAATAATGGGTATGGAAGAAGGTACCTGACCCTGTTTGTAACAGCAGAAAAGGAACAGAAAAGTAACCTGGCCCCTAAAATGAGAGTTGATCTTTATGTTTTTTTAAAAATATTAATTCCATCTCATTTATACAAAGCAGACAATCAAGTATAAAGTTACAGTATATTCACTTCAGCTTTGGGTTTTATGAAACAATCAACTCACGAGTAATTTATGGTACAGACTTTTTTAAGAAATGGATTTGGTACCAAAGTCTGGAGTTCAGTAGACATAATCAATCAAGTGGAAGTGTGCAGGGGAAACACACATGACATTTATGGTGGTCACATGGAAGGAGAAGGTAGCAATTAATGTCAAATGTCAACCAGAAATCACGAGGCTGGCAATTTGCACAGTTGCATGGATGTTCGGAAGCATTCACACACACACACACACACACACACTTTAAAAGTGTTTGACGTTGTTCAACAAAGTAGTGCAGGGAATACAACACAGC
The DNA here is from genome assembly GCA_900497675.1 of Arapaima gigas. Classification (NCBI taxonomy): domain Eukaryota; kingdom Metazoa; phylum Chordata; class Actinopteri; order Osteoglossiformes; family Osteoglossidae; genus Arapaima; species Arapaima gigas. Next base: position 2,389,827 of record UFQX01000026.1, read on the forward strand.
TCAATGAATATTCATTCAAACCATTTGCCTTGGGAAGGCCCTTCAGCCCAGCACTGTTATCTAGCAGCTTCACTCTGATATAAAGCCTTTTCAGCTGTGCTATATTCTCACGGAGTGGCAGAAAAAGAACAAATATAATAAACACAAGAAAGCAGGCTTGCTATCTGTTTGGCGGTTTTGATTAAATTCAGCTTGCCAAATGTAAAAGTGAATGGGCAGAGTCTGCTTTGCAGTATTTTTGTCATTGTCTGCAGCACTGCGAGAAGCACATTTCAGCGGTGGTTTGCCCTGTGGAATCCTTAGTGGCTAATGTTTTCAGTGTGGAGACAGTAAACAGGCATTGAATAAAGTGGCTATTTCAGTGGCAATCTAAGTTGATACCCTTTCACTTGCCAAGTACAAAATGATCATTTTCGAAATGGAAATGATTGATTTTCACAGTGGTCACAGTGATGGCTGTATAAACCTTCTTAAATGTGCTGCAGTTTCAAATGTGTATTTGTAACATGAATCAAAATTAGGAACTTAAGAGTTAAAACAGCAACTAAAAATCTTTGAGCACCGCTCTGTGTATTCATCAGCGAACCCCCCTTTTTTACTGAAAATGCAGACGGAACAATAACAATTTAGCAAGCAAGTGGAATTTGTCTTCTCAATTCACTGTACAGAATTATCCTGTGTCTGCGCTTCACATACGCCTCCCTAATTGTTCCGTTTCATTGATTATGCATGTAAATGCTGTCTAATTTTAGAGCAATTTGAATAATTTTGAAATATTTAGCTTTAATAACCGTGAAAGATCAGAATATCCAAAAAAAGAGAAAACAAAATAAACCCCAAAAAGGGTTGCCATGCATTTTTTCAGTGTCTTTTTTTGTGTCAATAGAAGATTAGCCAAGTTGTGAAACGGTGCTGTGCAATAATAATGGAGCCTGAAAATGAGTACAAATACATCAGTGCACAACTCTAGCACCTTGCAGTCTGAGTCACAGTGCACAAAACTGCAGGGTACATTCCAGTGAAATATGTCACAGTCCACAGCAAACCAGGACCATCAAGCTGAAAGGCAAGGCATGTCCTACACTTTCTGGAATTCAAGGGACAGAATTACAATTTAGCCTAAAAGTGAGGTGTTTCTTTGATAAATGTTTGTCATTACTGATCATAAATTGTAATAAGAATGTGAAAACATTATTCTAATGTTGTTAGTGGCCTACTTCTACTATTGCCATGTTTTTCCATACAAAAATTGTGCTGTAGTATCTCGCCTTTCAAATGGCCTTAAGATGCTAATTAAGTTTAACAAGTCATAATCTCATAGGAATGGGGCATAAATCAAGTGTAAAGCTTCTGAAATCTCTCTGCTGCACCACTGAACCATCTAAGACATTATCCCTCTGTTAGATTCACCTTTTTCCTTCACATAAGTTACTGAAATTTACGTTGTTAATTTACATTAACATTCATATTACTTCCGGTCTTCACTACAAAGCCACCCATGATGTATTAAGTTAGCCCGATGACAAATTCGATTTAGTTTTCTTTTATATTTAAAAAGTCTTCCTAAGCATCAGTGAGGCCTCAGAGCAGAGATCACCAAAAATCAAGAAAAAGAAAAACAATCATAGCAAAAGAGAGAAACGTCGTCGAAAAGGAATCTGCTGCAAATAATACATATGATTAAACTGAGATCCTTTCAATGACCTTTAGCGTGACTTAGTCTATTTTGCCACAGCTTCGGTTGATCATCTGTAGGAAAGTTTAGCACTGCTATGCAACACATTTCAGGGCTGAACTATGCCCTGTAGGATAAGAACCATGCCAACAGTAGACGCGAGGCCTGCCAGCCCACCGTGGCGTTACATTTCCAGTGGCCACAAAAGATGATTTTCTGAGCCAAAACAGCCTACAAATAATATATAGCAAAGCCACATAAGGAGCTCAGTCATTACCAGCTGCCTCCAAAAACTGTTTGATGGCCATGGAGGCTGTAGAGAATGGCTTGGAATAGGATGTAGGTGTGGAAACACTATGATTTGTACCAGGGATAGGTCCACAGGAGCCATGGAAGACAGCCTTGCAACAGTATGAATGCTACAGCAGCACATTCGTACATTGATTTTGGAGTAATTGGCTTGGATGAAAAAAAAATATAAACAAATGATCCTACCCGGCACCCCATAAGGCCTTTAGCTATTAACCTGACACCAGGGGGTGATTCAGTCCACCCCACAAATGCACAGTAATCAATTGTTAAATTAAAGCTTCAGTACAGTTTGGTCCCTTGAACAATATGCATGTTAAGCTGTGGGTAATTTGGTCAAAAACAGGCTCAGAGCATTGTCGACCCCCCAAGGAACTGTTTTTTGGGAAAGCAATACATTTGCTGAATTTTTTCTCATCGTAGGTCTTACAAGAGACATTTTTCTTAATGTCTTTCTACTTCCAACTTGTAACACAGAAAAGATTATGTCAGATTGGAAGAGCCTGTATCGAGGAAAGTTTCCTTGCAAACCAGCAGGATTTCAGGATCTACTGCAAAAAAGCACGTGTTCTCCCCGTGGTGCAGCAGCAGCAGAGACAATGATCAAAATTCATATTCACTATCATCACTGCTGTTTTGACGAAATTGTATTGGTCACTCTCAAGGAAGTTATAGACAACAAATATCCATCCTTAGTAGCACATGGTTCAATTATGAGGCACGACTAAATCAGGGGACAAAAATACTCAAAGATTATATTGCCATCAGACAATAAAGGGGCAGCATATGTGTCCTGCCCCTGGTCACAGTGTCAGGTGGCACTGAAAATACAGTATTAGCACTGACACTGATAACTAAATGACCTTAAAAACTGCACTTATCTTAACTGGCATGTTCACATTCATGTATTGTTTTGTCTACTTTAGAAAGTACTTTATCAAGGCCCCACATTTCTTATTTGAAAAACCACAGACAACCAATGTCCTCGTCCAAAGCGGTGAAAGGAAGTTGCGGTGCAGAGAGTCGTTGGGCAGACGTATTTTTCACCTTGTCTATGTCTGCTCCTGCCAAACTTCACCACATCATAGTATTTCTTTGGGAAATTAATGAGGAGCTCAAAGAGATACAGTACACTAAGTGCACTTGACCTGTCCACATTGTCTAAATCAGAGAAAAACAACCAACAGTGTTCTGAAAAAGGCACTCCACACAACCATCAGCTCATTTATTCAAGCATTGTGGAGCTCCTTGAAAGTGTAATATTTGAACACCCTCTACGGATGGGGGGGGTTGATTATTAAATCTTTAGTTTTTTATTCTTGAGTATGTTGAGCTCAATGCAGGGCAGCAGAAAATTTAACAGTTAAGGAGATGTACAAGTAATCTGTGAGTTGCTGATTCATGTTCCTAGAAAGTCCTTTTACCACACAATAATGGAAATTTCACCACTTACATTTTTAGCAAACATGGCCGAGGTGTGTCCTGCAAATGGGTGAATGTTTACGTCAGAAGTGGATAATAATCCCTCTGTTTCTCCTTTGTTATATCCTAATATGCTTCCTTCTGTCTCGCTCAAATGTTTGAATGTTTGCCTTTCAACTTGTCCATCTCCATTATTGATGACATCATCAACACGCAATCACATTCATAGCAGCAGGTTTAAGAACAACCAGGACCAAATCCACAGAAAGCTTCTAGATTTTAGCGTTTGCCTCGTATTCACGTAGGTATCTTACAGCCACCTCACTGTCTCTCACCTGTATTATTATTTCTTCAAGTTTGTCGTTAACTGTGACAAGGGGGAAAGTGGACAGGTAAGCACAAGTGACGTACACCTTGTTCACGTATATTCATTTTGAACGTCTGAACATAGTAGGTATGGAGTGAGTGTATTTTGGTTTAAATAATTAGTGTAGTTTAGTTAGGGCATCTGTACATGCTGAAGATCTGTGATTTATCTTCTCTGTCTGTATTTTATTTGGATAAGTTATATTAGGTTTCACTGCGTTAGGTAGATTTGTTTGGTTTTGTTTTTTTTTTCTTTGGTGCCACTCATGTTCCTTTCCCTGCGTGTCTTTGTGTATCTGTAATATACCTAAATCCCATATATCTTTTCACAATCATCCATTCACTTTTATATAGTAAATCGCTTTTGCACCCAATCCTCCTTGGTTTCCTTTTATTTTGTCCCCATTCAAATCTCCAGTGTACCAGACAGTTTAATGTTACACCCCTTTACCCCTAGATACCTTGGGGTCATGACAGTCTTCTATTCAGGGCATAGTCAGAATGCTTGAAAGTTAGATATCCTCCTGTGTCTGGTTGCATAAGTTAAAAAAAACAAAAAACAAAAAACAAAACAAAAAAACAAAAAAACAAAAAACAAATCATAAAACCTTCAGTTCTCCATGGCAGCAAACCAAGAATTTTTATTTCTTCTCTTGAGCCATGAATAGGGAAATGAGTACCAGTGCCAGCAGAAACACTATAAAACTATATTGACAGAATATACTATTCAATAAGGAGAAGTGAAAGGGTAACATGCACAGAAATATTTTTATCTAAAACAGCATTTCAGAAGAAAGATCAATTTGCCCCTGTGCATCCATGCATTACACCATGTCACATTGCAGTGATATGACTTATGTCCGATAATGGCACAGCAACAAAACACACGGTAGACCTGATGTCCACAACTATAGCACAACTGAGCAGAACAGAAAAAAGTCAGCATTTATATCATAGACACAGGGTAAAAACAAGTTGGCAAATCAAAACACAAATAAAACATATCTTGAAATAGCCACGTAGTGCAAAATAACAGTTTGGTGTGTTTTCTGGATACTGATAATGGGCTTCAGCATGGAAAGACAGTCTGGTCTGGATGTTGGGTTCACTCAGTGAGACTAACAAAGTGAAGGTCATGTGTGGTCACTCGTCTTAAAATAATAATTTTGGACTAATAAAGATTCCTGCTTGCCAGAAATGAGAATGCCACCAACACTATTGTTTAGCTATTTACAAAATGGGGGGAGGACTGAAATGTCTAGATTGAACTACATTTTTCATCACTGGTGACCTTGGAAAAAACTTCATCATCTCAACATCATTTTGTGCTGGAGCAAAGATTTAGAAATTTTGCACAGTTGCTCTGCGTCATTTTTCCCCACTTCTTTAACTGAATCCCCTATAGCATCAGCTCATATAATTTATATACAGTCATTGCTCAGTTAATGTCCAGAGTTAGAGAAAAAAACAACATTAATCCTACTTGCTAACCATGCAACTGGGGGACATGTGCTGTCCTGAGAGGTCCTATGATGGATACTGTTTTGCTTAAACAGTTGGGAAATATCAGGATATAGTTATTTTAATACAAATAATTTGACATAACAAATTAAGTGATAAAAGTTGGAAATAAAAACTAAAATATTTGAAAACAATTTGTTCCTGAGGTCATATGATGCAGACAAGTTAGTCAAGAACATTAAAATGTTTGCTTTAGGTCTTTGTAAATAATATTTAAATATTAATATTATTCATCAAACTCCACTAAGAAGCAAACATGCATGAGCTGCAATGACTGTGGCCAGTAGTACAAGATCAGTCCTAGACATACGCAATGTGTACTTATGAGCGCGGCGGCTATAGTGAACAAGAACAAGGTCCAAAAGTGCACAATTGCTGACTGCATATGATGATAGATGTGCAGTGACTATGTTGTGTCATTTGGGGGATTTAAATCCAGTAACATTTCAAAGCACATATACTCTAAGGAATCACTCCTTAAACAAATCTTCATCATATGCCCTATCTTGGCTTCTGGGATCAATTTTGCCTTAAAACGTCAGGTTGGCCAGACCCCTTCTAACATTCAGTCTAACTGGAGATTTACTACACAAAGGATCTATATGAATGTTATGTTATTTCATGGTCTAAAATGACCCATGTGCTGCTTTATTGCACTGCATTATGACAGCAGGAATCTCCAAGGACAACATTTTTAGAAGTGCACATTCAAAGAAAATTTGATTTCCGTATTGCTTAGAGGTAGTCGGAGAGTCTGTTCTAACTGACAGAAAAAAGCTGAGCTAAGACAGAGAAAAAAGTCAGGTCTGACAAAATAAATGACTAGAGAAATGCTTGAGGTTTAAATACAGACACACATACCACTGGCAACTGTTAAAACCACTGACACAGATATTACAGTGTCTCTATTAACTATAGTAACTCATCCCAAAGAGGAAAGCAATGTTGTTGAAAGCAGTGCTGGTGGCCAATACAGTACTGAATACTGATCCCCCAAATATGTCAATATTTGTTTATAAATATAATTTGACAATGACAAAGCACGAGCAAATCGTGACATATGCAAATGTCATGACAAAGGTACTTGAGTGTCCTGCTGAGAAGCCAAAATAGAGGTTTGTTACAATGAAACAAATAGCTGAGAACAGAAAGAGGAGCGCAGCGTTTATGGCTGTTTCTTTCTCCAGGTGAAACAACTGTCGCAATTAGATGTGTAATGAAGTGTGAGAGAGCGTTTTGCTGCATTACAAAGCCAGATCACAGCCTGCATTCCCTTTTACCTGGGAAAGTGTGAGACCAACATAGTCTGCGTATGAACCGTTGCTATGAAGAACCTGTTATATGCAATGCCAGGGTGCGCCGCTATACCTAAACATAAATGGTAAGAACTAGCAACAAATGGGTAATGTAATTCTGACAAAACAACAAAATGCAAGAGGTCCTGTTCTTGTTAGCCAGTGAACGTGAGTGTAACATGTACTACTGAGCAGTGCTGGAGATCTTTTCACTCCAGGTAGCAAAGTAACTGGTAACACTGAACGTTTCTAATTTAAATCTCAACCCCACCTCTGCTGCAGTGCCCTACAATAAAGTATTAAACGCAGTAAGATATTTTATAAATGGGTAAAAGAGGTGATAGTTTCTTTGAAGAAAACCATCTTGTAAATAAATCATTGTACTTTCAATTGTGGGGCAGAAAAGATGTACAGGAGCATAAGGGAGATGGTTTCATCATCTGTGTACACTTGTGTGCGGCAGCACCTTCATTTTCAGTTATGGCAGTTATTGTTAAGAGGGGCTGGTATATTATGACCTTCATGACAGATTGAAGAGGAAGTCTTCAGTGCCAAAGGTATTGTCCTAACCTTTGAAAAAGCATGTGTTCTCCTTAAGAAGCCTCCCAGCTCCTGAATGGAAAATATAAGCGTGAATGCGCAGCGCAAATGTGTGATTCATCAGATTTAATACGAGCCTTCTCCTCTCCGCTGCTTTCCATTCATCTGTTACACCATCTGCATCAGCATGTGCTACAAGCACTGCCGGTGTGCTCTCCATACACAGTGGAGGACCATCCCTCAGAATGATATCCAGCACACTTCGACTCGGTTATGTAAATTTTATCGAGGCTCATATCAGGACACAAATTCGACATTATTTTCTCAAAGGCTGCCTGTGTATAACTGGACTTTGCAGAACCAGCTGCTCACTCCGACTAGGCAAACTGGTTTCCTCTCTCTGAAGCTGTGCAGGAGCTTTGCTGCTCTCATTTTCTCTGCCCTTACTGACTGTCTCCTGCCTCACCTCTACAGCACTCTGCCATCTCTCCGAATGTTCAGCATACAGCCAAGGTGCAATTCATCCCCGAAGTCACCCACACAGCGCACCTATCTGCCACTCGACCATTCTCTCCACAGCTACCACCCGGAAATCTGTTTTCAACCAACTGGGCAGTATTCCAGCAGGGACACTGCAGAGCTTCGATCAATTAACACATATTAACACAGTGGCTGTGATCAAACATGCTTACGGGAGTTCGTTTCAAGGGACATATCTTCAAAGTGTATTAACATACAATATTTAACAGATTTTTCCTAAATAAATGCACTATTGCAACTTATTACAGATGCTGCATGTGTTATTGTAGTAAAACAGTCATGTTGACATAGCTGTAGAAAAAAGCAAATGGGAACTGCAAAATTATGACAGAAGTGACCTTTTGAAGACCTTTATTTCAAGATTTAATACCTGTATTAGTTAGTGCTATGGGTTCTTGCTGTGGAGGTTTGTTTTAGCATTCTTAAAATAATCTTGTCCTGCAATTGTTCAGGTGCACTTACCTTGGTGATATATATATATGTGTGTGTGTGTGTGTGTGTGTGTGTGTGTGTGCGTGTGTGTGTGTGTGATGCAGCTGTGCAAAAACCTCTTGCTGTCAAAATGTTACAGCTACACAAAGCCCTGCGTCTAACACTCTGCAACAGGGTCACTGAATCAAAAAGGGTTTCTGTATCACTGCATCACATCGACAGCTACCAGTTTCCATCAACCCAAAATATCACTCTGTAGATGACATCATAAAAAGCATTTTTTCCAAAAGGTATACATAAAAATATACTGGTGTTGCAAACTACTGTGCGGATCGGAGTGAAAAGGTACATGCTTCAAGAGAGCATGCCAGGTCGGGAAATCTTTCCACATTGCTGGAGTTACTAGCTCCGAGAAGTTAAAATAGCAGCCTTAGGGGCAAGCAGTCCAGCAGCTACCATCCTGCTGAGTGGCTCCCGTATCAATCATAAAACTGTAGGAAAAGCATAATCAGGTGCTTGGGGAGAATGCAGCAAGGCGGATCAATCAAAATTTTTGCTATCAGCTCATGTCCATTTAAAAGTTATTTGATTTTCAATGTTTTTGAATATACGTTTTTCATTAAGTGTGATTTTACTTTTACGTATTTGTAGGAGAAACATTTTCCATCATATATAGCAAATACAGAAAATAAATAAATGGACTGGAATATATAGATCTGATTCTCATTCTTCAGTCAAGAAAGCACTGTAGAAATGTGTATAATTAACATGACAGATTCAACATTTTGTTGACGTTTACCTGGAGTAAAGTTGTATGTTGCAGAAAATCCTATCGCTTCCAGTTCACCATCCGCAACAAATTTTATCCACAGGTATCGGCCACTGGATCTGATGTAGGGTGGACTTTGCTGGCCACAGTAACGTCCAATTATTGGAGAAAAACCGAAAGGCCCATCTCGAACTTCGATATGGTCAAATTTGCATTCCCACGAAGGCTCGATTGAATACTTTTCATCAAAGTAGAGATCAATGCACTGTTTAGGAGCGGCTAAAACAAAGAGAAAAACAGCAGACAAGTTATAGGAACCCGTGGTGTATGGATGCTAAGTTTAAAACGTTAAAATAAAAGCATCTGTTTCAGAAATGATGAAGATTTTATTTATCTAATCACATTGCACAGAAATTACACACCCAAGAAACGTTCATTGCAACTAATACATAGATGCACACACAGTTAAAAAGTGAATGGATGCTAAATTAAATATTTGCAGAGTTAAACTTCCAAGAGATAACAGGTCAACTAAATGACAAACATGGCTCAGTTAATCATATTTTCACAGTGATTCGATTGAATACGAGCTTAAAGAGCATCTGGAGTAATCATATCTGAAAACTCAATGTTAAAATCTTCAACAAAAGAATGTCTGCAAAGATAAAGCTGGGCTGATTTCTTTTTGTAATCTGGTTATGATGCAGCCTAATGGTTTCTACATCTGAATCAAATGTGATCTCTGAAGATAATTTGGAAGATTGAAATCATAATTTGCTTTCCTTCCATTGAAATTACCACGCAAACAACTAAACAACACTTGTGTGGACTTGTCACTTAAAAAAAAAAAGAGAAACACATCAGTGACTGCACACAGTAATATGTTAATCAATAAGATGTCTTGGGTGAACATGAAGATTTATCTTTGTGTCTTGTGATAACCCCATAAATTACAGCTGCTGTCTCAACAGAGAAGCAGTGAGATACGCAAAGAAACAGAGCACACGACTGTCTCATCCACACTTGCTGGTATTCAGAACACCAGCTGGCACCAGTGCTGAGACAGGTTTATTTTTCACTCATTTCTAGACAGCAGCTTAAGTTAGTAGAAATATTGTGTCTAACATTCAGCCCACAATCAGTGACAAACCACAGAATAATAAGATTTCCTCTCATAACTCTACAGTATTTATATATAATTGTACTACACCTGAACTACTAAAAATGTACTAACACTATTTGAACGATTGCGGCGATAAAAGAAAAGTTAACAAGAAAGTCTTCTTACTTAAAAAAATGATAATTTGCTTGTTTTTGTATGGCAGAAAGACCTAAAAATGCTGGAAGGAAAGCATTAAACACTAAAATAACGAAATCTGCAGCTAGGAGCTAATCAGCATCAACAGTGAGGTCTTATAGGTGTTGTGAATACAAATACATTATATTTTGGTGTAAAAAATGATAGTATAGCTTGGTCTGATTTGAAGATGGTTCTGTAATTACCTTCAATGATGTAAATGCACTCTTGCTCTGGGGGGTATTTGTTGGGATAATTGGGGGAGGTGAACAACCCCCCTTCTGGTTCTTTCACCCAGGTCCCGCATTGACCTGCTGGCTGGACTCCTGAATTGTTTTTTACTGGAACAGAGTCACAGAGGAACATGAATCACTTCTTACAAGAACACAAGGAAATTAAATGTCAAAGATTATAAAATTACTTTAACCACAGGCACATGGGTGTGTTTGGATACAGCAGACTGCGCCTAGACTGCAACACAGTGCACAGGTAAGTAAGTAAGTAGGTAAATAAATAAATAAATAAAGCTTGGATTTACAAAATGAGCGAACATCACCAGAGTCGATCATCTAAACTGGGAAGTTACCTGCTTCCTTCTTTGTTGCCCCGGACAACCCAAGTATGAGGAGACTTGCGACAACTGCAGCAAGAGACAACATGAAATTGGTGGAGCACTGACTCACTCAAGGTTTCACCTCTAGCTCATCTTCTCACACACCAAAAACTGACGCCTTGGAATGCCACAGTTGACCATAAATACACTTAAAAGATCAGTGCTGCATTTTTATCATGCAGTGTACTTTCAAACTGTTTATCACAATGAAAGGGGGGAAACTGAACCTTTAGTCAAGGGGGGAAAAAAAAGCTTGTAACAAACTGTCCGCAACAATGAAGACCTTACTGTGTCTGACTAAACGGAACAAATAAAAAATCTGGAATATAAGACTTACGTATCACGTTAACTTTTGCGGAAACCATATAAATACATTCATGAGTAACATTAAAATGATCCGTGGTGAAGTCCCAGAAAATAGCGCAGTAACACTATTGGATAACGATCATAAAAAACGCAGCTATTTAATATTCAGTTCAAAATGACACAAAATATGTAGACTACCAAACATATTCGTAAAGGTATACATTATGAACATGCTGCATCACTGCCTGCGGCTTTGTTATAACCGTCTGAGTGAGTCCATAAAAGCGGAGAAGCCTCAAACATACATATTTCCATAAGCAGCTTTGCTATGAAGATGAAGCGTGAGGAATGGATGCGGAACCGGGAGTTACTGTACTCTGAAATCACACAAGTGAAGGTGCCAAAGTGAAGATCTGAGGCACACGTACAAAGTATAAGGGGGGGAGACTTACCGTGAAGCAAACTGTGCCCATGTACCATGTCTGTTCCGTTCGCAAGGCGCTTCAATCTCAGCTAATTCCATTTAGATCCAGAAACACCTCAAGTGGGAAATGATCGATTTATGTTGGCAAATTTAAAAATGGGTAACAAACGCCATCGTCGTGCCACCCAAAACTAATGGCAAAAGATATTTATTTCGATTACTGTTTTTTTTTTGTTTGTTTGTTTCCCCCAACTATTAAAAATTAAGAGCGAAATTCCAAGTGGGGTGAACAGGTACTAACCACCAGTTTGAGATAAAACCAGAAACAGGTTTAAAGATGCGCTCGGCTTCCGTCCAAACGTTTCCAACACGTTTTGGTGCTTTTGATGCACAGAAAGGATGAATGGATCCGTCATCAGCCTTAATTCCGATCACTTCACCTTTGCCATCTTCAGAGGAAAGGAGAAAAGCCTTAGAAAAAACAACGGCTTTTGGAAATTCTTCTTCCTTCCTAATGAAAGGGGAATCCTTCTGAATCAGGTAAATCCGTCCTGAACATTTTAATGTTTTTTTCCCTCCAGTTCTATTGAGCTATTTAGTAACAAAAGTGCTGCAAAGGTGGAAATGTGCTGTAGTGTCATTGTCTCCCTGTTTCCCTGTCATGAGCACTGTGGAAATCATCACCACCACCATCATCATCATCATCGTGCTCATCCTCCTCCAGTCAGTCAGCCAGCGGGTCCCTCAACCACAAAGAGTTAAAGCCCACATCGCAGCAGCCCACGGATCCCGGTTCCGACCCCACGGGTTAATGCGATCATGTCAATAATCACCACATCATATTAATGAGTCTGATTAAAAGAAAAAAAATGTAATCCACTCATATGGGCATCGCGGGCGCGCGCTGGAAGGTGGAGGGTGTTTCTTTAAGAAACTCCGCAAAGCCGAGGCGCGCGCGCGCACACACACACACACACACACACACACACACACACACACACACGCATGCACGCACACACACTGCAGGGGATGCAACACCTCGATCGCGCCACGGAGAAATGCAAAAGGTAAGCAGAAAACTCGCCGCGCGGAAATGGTGGAAGCGGCAGAGTGAGATGGGTCGGTAAAGATGCCCCCCCCCCGTCTCCCTCCCCCGTCCTCTCCACCCGGGCCCGTGGCACCTGCAGCTTGGACATGGGCTGGGGAGGGAGGCTCCGCAGCCACGGAGTACGGGGGGGGGGGGTTGGTGGAGAGTGACATGAAATGCGCCGATGCGCGGCGTTGCAGCGCCCTCACTTTGCGCTCGCCAGCCGTGTCAGCGACCGTGCGGAACAACGAGACCAGGGGACAAGGTCCAGCGGCTGACATCCAGACACGCTGTGTGTGTGTGCGATGAATCAGTCACAAATGCAACTTTAATTCATCGTAAATCATCCAGTCACTCTTCAAATAACAGTAGCTCATTGACTTGAACGCGCGTATGCTCCGCGCGCATCCGAATTCTGGCGCGTGCCTTTTGCGCCACGCAACTTTTCGACGGGACGCGTCTTGTGCTGTGTGTGTGTGTGTGTGTGTGTGTGTGTGTGTGTGTGTGTGTGTGTGTGTGGGAGAGAGACAGAGAGAGATCCGTGTGAAAATGGACCCCCAAATGAGGATCGTGCACCACGGGAAGGATTCGGCGCTGTTCGGACAGGTTGCCGTGTCACTTAGTGGGGGGCGTTGTGTCCCAGTTGAGTCACCCCCCCCCCTTTTTTTGCGGGCTAGAACCACATCTATCTCACTCTGGACACTATGTCTTTACATTTAAAGACTAATAATGACAAAATACTATAACGCTATCTCAAAAAGAAGTTTAAGACAGCCGAAACAACAGTTTCTGAAAAATTGAGTTAATCAGTCAGCGAATGAATGAATGAATGTGTTTCCACCAGCCTACTGTAGCAGTTTAACCATCTATCCCTGAATATGCTCATTTTCTGGATTTTCCTACTGGCTCAATCCCCTTCCCATCAGTAACCAGTCAGAGTAGATAAACACCAGCTTGTAGGTCCGACACCTGTAAGGTGCTATACAACTGCTCTCCTACTTATTTTCTAGCACTTTCCACTGTAGTCAAGGGCCCTCATCACTGTGATAAACTGTCCCCATGATTCTCTCTGTTGCGCTTCCCTTTTCCAACCTTCATGTCCTGTATATGTCTGCAGGACTTATTCATTCATCAGACATGCAACAAAAGATGTTAAATGTAGTTTATGGTGGATTTTTACGAATAATTTATGTTGGATACTGAGGGAATTTACAGGTGCCCTCTCCTCTTAGTCAATGGCTGAAGTGACACAGGCACATATGATAAAGTCTTTAGGTATTTTATTTAGTATTAACATTATTATTAATGTTTCAAATGGATGAGGGAATTTTCTGATGCCTTTCAACCCAACTCAGCAGCAAATTTCCATTAATGTGTTAACAGTGTGTTTCTGTCTGCAACAGATGGACATTGTACAAAAAATTTGTTACTTGTTATATATTCATTTATAATTGCAGACACTTTTGCACACATAGAACTTTTGCCTATTTATGAAAACATTATTACATATATTGTTTAGTATTAATATACAAGAACAGTCCTTGTAAATGGATTAGTCTCAAAAATGAAGTGATTTTGGGAGCACTTTGTGTAAAACATGTTAATGCCAAAGTCTAGTTACATAAGTTCAAGGAATAGCATAATTAACACTGCATTCCATCCAAATGTAAGGGACGCAAGTAGCATACAGATTTAGTGTTTATGCAGGTTTTCATTCAAAGAGGGACACTCTGCGGAAAAAAAAAAATCTGGTGAGACAAAATTAATTCATATCCTAGTCTGTTAATGGCATGAGCAACCATTGTCACGGTTGATATAGCTCATCAAAGGGATTTACCGACCACTCAGCATTGGGGTTTCTTTAAATAGTCTTGACAACTGGTGAACACTGACCATCTTGAATACTACCAAACTAACAGTAGGTACTGCTTGACAGACCTGGAAACTCACTAGAAAGTCACACTGGAGTGTGAAAATTGCAGCCATTTAAGCCTACTGGCTTTTGGGAATGCTGCTGGGAATGTTGGGTCCATATTGTCTGTAGAACCCAGCAGGAGGTAGAAGGAGACCCAGTTTTGTAAAAGTGTGTCCCATGTTTTCGGATACGGGTGGTAAAGCAAAGGAATGCACTGTAAAAATTGACACACCACATGATGTTTAAAATCCCCTTTTTGGTTCATATTTGATCCCACCACTTTGTGACACTTACAAATATGACGTAATGTGTTGCAGATGCATTGGTAAAGGAATCATCTGAAACAGACCAGCAGAAAGAAGAAAGAGTTAGTGTTAGCTGAGTGCTGTGATTCATGACTCACTTGGGAGACAGTCACAATGCTGCATAACGCACACATTTCTTTCAGGTGCGTCTTTCATATCTGCAGACACACGATTAGGAAATTTGCGAGTTGACGCTGTTATTGTGTAGTTCTGCATGTGTCCCTGTGGGTTTGTGTCACGAAAACTGTCTACCAGAAGCTACACACTGCCACACGGACTAATCTCAGGATGTAAATGTGATCCTTCAAGGCAGCATGTAATGCTGCATAGGATCACAGTCAAAATCTTATATGTGGCACTTTTTAATTTCCTCTTGCTCTGATTTCCGCCTGTGAGCTTTTGCAACCTGCGAGGTAATCTGGAGACTATTTTGAAAATGCCCATTTTGATAAGGAACATGTATTTTTGCAAATATCAGAAATGCTCATCTCTCTGTACAATGGCCAGTTTAGGCCCATTGAGGTCCATCGTGGTGTGATGGAGTGTCAGTGATGCCCACCGAGGACAAAACCAGAAGACCGTTACTAATGAACACCGGGAGTGTAAAAGTATGTACTTAATGGAACTCACAATCAAACAAACAAACAAACAAAGTTGGCCCTTTGATGGGTAAATTCCAAGGTGAACAGTGAGGATGAGACAGTCATTTAAATGAGGGCTTATCTTTCTTTGCTGTATGCAACACCAGGTACTCGAATTAAAGTCTCCATCCCCGCGATTCAGCATGCGAAACCTGTCAGCGTGAACCGAAAGGAAACACCGAGAGCGACTCAGAACCGATTCATTCCGGGCCTTTCTAGTAAACTGCCAGTTTTAATTAAAGGAGTGTATAAATTGAGCAAAGATACCATTGTAGTGTAACTGCCTGGTTAAATTTGTAATTATAATATCTCTCCGGGAGAAATGGGATGACCGACGTGTGCATTTCCACACACTGTCATAAACAAAGTGATGAATGAGGAAATTTTCTGATGCCTTTCAACACAACTCAGCAGCAAATTTCCATTAATGTGTTAACAGTGTGTTTCTGTGTGCAACAGATGGACATTGTACAACAAATTTGTTACTTGTTATATATTCATTTATAATTGCAGTGCCTAGAACTTTTGCCTATTTATGTAAACTGTTACTAAGTGAAAGAGAGTTGTATTGCTGCTGAAGTGTACAGCAGCAGTGTGGTGTAGGGAGTGACCCTGTGATCTTTTTGTTAAAATACACAACTCCATGAGTTTTACTGCTTACCTGTCTGAAATAGTCTTAATATGACATAGATATAAACTCTTTTTCTGTATCTTTTTCATTTTTTAAGAGGGCTTATTAAACAACGCAGCAATTGTGATGAAGGGAAAGTGATTTCTGGATGAACAAAAAATATGAAAGGAACCGAGATACAGAGAAAATGTAACAAAAGCCCTTAAGAGTGTTAAACCAAGTGTGAAGAAGGTTTTTCTCACACTGGAATACAGAAATGTAAGGGTTAAAGGTTGCGCATATAAGCGTGATGAAATACTACAGTTCTGATATGTGAAATGTGCTCAGCTAAAAACATATTCTAGCATGGTTGTGTCGTTGACAGAATCTCTGGGTTTATGAATAACCTGTCGTCCTGTCGTCTGATCATAGATAACGCTGCCAAAGGATGCAAGAAAAAAAAGTCAAGGTATTCCTGAGCTACACCTGTGGACACTAGAATAACACAAAATTATATATGGATATTGTAAAATCACCTATACATAAAACTTTATCTGCTTGTTATGTGGCTCCCCAACAGTTTTGGAGAGAATTTTCTGTTTAGTGCTGTCCATAAATTATTACCATCTTATTTTTGTCATCTACTTTGGTGTAGATTCACAGGCTAAAAGATTTTTGTATTTTTTCAAGGTTTTAATAAGTTAGTGTAGCAGGACAATTAACTGCATTCATGGCAGGTAAACAATAATACTGATACTTATCATGGTAAGCATATCTTGACTATGTAAAAAGCAAAATGTTTTTCTAGAGTTTGTGCTTTAATTTTTGGGCAGAGAAACAAAGTTCTTACACAAATAAATCAAGCATTTCTGTCATCTGTACATGAATATGGGCTATTTTTTTCCCTCCTAACGGGATTGCCAATAATGTGGATAAACAGAGGCTAATGTTTTTTGCCCAGTGGGATGCAGCTTAACCTCATTAGCAATGCATTGAGGAATTTGTTAGGTAAAAAAGCACCATCTGTTTGTCATTCAACAAGCTTGCACTTCATTAAACAGAACACTTTCAAGAGAATACGCCACTCTGACCATGAACAAATATTTGCAGCAGTCCTCGCTGGCAGCAGTGTCACCCAGTGTCAAAGAATGGTCCGCCTGTGTCTGTATCAACATGAAGAGCACACTTTGAAAAAATAAAAAAAAACAATTCAGAAAAAGAAATCAGCACTCTGTTATTTCTGTCAGAATTAGGATTACATGTCTGATGTTTGGTCACAACCTTGTTCATCATTAACATCACAATTTCCCCTAGAAATTACTACCGTCATGACACCCACCTGCGGTTACTTTAGATTTTTTTCTTATTGGACTGTCTTTTCAAAGAACCTTATAGTTTCCATCAGTTTAATTTTTTCGTCTACCCAATGTCTGTAACCATTCACCCCCCCCACCCCCTCACCTGGCCCATAATTTCAGTGTGCTTTCCTAGGGCTAGTATTTGGAAACCCTGGTCTAACTGGTCTCCCAGGTGGAAACTGTGATTTTGGCTCAAACATTGTACCCATTATTTTCTAATTTGATTTTTTGTAAGGAAATGGTCCACAGTTAAGCAAGTAAATAATCACTCTTTGTTACTAGTTTATAGCAAATTGTATCCTACTGCATACATATGTTGGTATTTGATATTTTAATATGTTGACCATATGCATGTGGTTTGTTCTGAATCATCTACACAGCACACCAGTGGACTGTGTCCCATCCAGGGTGTTCCCTGCTTCTTGCCTAATGACAGGATAGGCTTTAGACCACCATGGCCCTGTGTTGAACAAGCAGTTGTTAATCATGGGTAGCCAGATGGAAGGTACCCGAATAATGGTGCCAATAGGTGAAAGTGAAATGAATGTGCAGGTAGTCACAACCACATATTATGTTTGGTATAAGTGGGATTATGTGTCAATAAAAAGGACACATCACTGAACCCATCATTTATCTCACATCATGCCGGATGTTCTCTCAGGTTAGATACCTGTCAAGTAATTGGCTGTGAGGTCCCATGTTTCAGCCAGGCAGATCCAAGATGTAGCAGAGTGTGGATCTGCAGAGGAAGGAGGATCGGGATTCAACCGAGTCGCTTTCCCTCCACTCCCAGGGCCTCTGCTTACTTTGCCAGTGTACACTTCCTAGCTCATTGCCATGTCCTGGAGACAGGTGTCAAAAGTAAAACCCACTCAGAGAAGCCTACCACGTGAACAGATTCCCGGCCAAAAATTTCTTTAATAACAAGTTTTTTTACATGTCAATTTAGGGTACGTTTTTTAGTTTTCATTTATGTGGTCAACTGTCGTCATTCAGAAAAAAAATCATTTAATGTTAAAATGACTCATTTTAGCAAGTTACTTGAATCAAAGTGCGAATAACACTGATTTGTCAGTATTAAAAATAATGTATTAATTCTGCAATGCAATAAAAACATTATGGGTTACGTTTCGGTTCTATGCTTCACATGAAGGAATAGTTTACCCCTGCTTCAGAAAGGGCATTTTGCATTTACTAATGTGTGTCTAACAACACATACCTGTCTGTATCTTAATGCAAATAAACAATACAAAAGGAGAATGCTGCTGGTTTGTCAGTTCTGTCGAAATGCAATATCATACTATAGTACTATGTAAATGAAAGTATTGTAGCCCTAAATTAGGTTCAGAAATTCTGACATACTCCTTGGGTGTGATGACTTTCAGAAACAGAATTAAAACGTATGCAAGACTATTTGTTCAGCATTGTTTTTATGCATTTTAACTTTAAACATCCATCTATTTGCAATAGCTTATCAAGCAAGTTCTTCAGTGATTTGCTGATTAGAAATAATGATTTGCTGAAATCTGGTGAATGACTCTTTAACTAAACATAGCCCGGGATAAGTTAACATATGGGCCTTGTCTTGTCTTATGTTTGAATAATGGGTTTAATCCAAATATTGCAAGATGGCACTTAAATAATTCATTTAAACATGGCCCTCTCACTTTCACACAATTCCAGGAACTTGAAAATATACCAATGTACTTTCAGTACGAATGTGCCAAATATTATTGCCCACTTTAATTTCGCAGACTTTGAATTATAATAGTGCCTACTGTTAGCATGGAAAATCTAGTTAAACACCAATTTACTTCATAGAGAATGTACGCAATTTATAATTAAATTAGCTTTCAACCTCTTAATAACGTATTAGTTAAAAAGTCATTATAAAGAGAAGAAATACGAAAAATTAGCTAATTAAAGGTAGCAAGATAATTAACTTATAACCGTCCATCTTGAATAAATATGACCTTTCTCAAAATAATTATCGCGGCAGTTTGTCTCAAGATGTGGCAGTACATCCATATACCCTGTAAAACAAGCGCATAAATGAATTCCAGCACGTTAAGTACAGACACAGCAGAACTCTGCCTAATAGAAAATAGTTTGCTATGTAGCATAGAGGTCATCTGATATGATCTGGCTTAGTCATGTGAACATAGGAGCACGTTTATGTCTCAGCATGGAACCCTGAGTCAAAAGGAAGGCCACATCTTGAAGAAGAACGGAAATTAGCACCAATCCCGAGAGATGAACAAGAAAGTTAATCATGCCGTTAAGCACTTTTAATTAATAGAGATAAAGTGGTGTGACTCCTTAGACACACATTAAGCTGAATTTGTTTTTTACCTGATGAATCACGGAATGAACAGCACAGCATGAATCACAGATAAAAGACATTGTGTTTTATTTTTAAGTGGCATAAAATACATTTTGTACACTGATAAAACTGTTTGCAACAGTCAAAAAATCTTAATATCCTGATGAAGTGAGAGTATTGCAGCACATAAGAAGTATGTTTCCATTTATTAAGCACAGTAGAAGTAAAAGCCAAAGTGAATGCCTTCTTAAGTATAATCAATCTGTCTAACTATTCTATCTTATTCAGACACCTTCAGACATAATCTCCATAAATATTACCTCCGGTATACATAGATCATAGGTTAGTTTTTTCACATTGTCATGTACGGTATGAACCTATGTACATCTGACTGCAATTTTACAGCTCAGTCAGTTCATTTTATGGTTCATTCTGAGTAACTGTCTATGGATTAAATGATTGTAAAATAGTTCAGATACAATAAACAAAAGTTCATGTCTCAACATGAGGGAAGGGTGGTTGAGCGACATAAAATCCAAAAGCAGACAGTGACTGATTATGGCAGGGTGAGAGATAGCAAAGGCGGTTAGTGGAATGAACAGGAATTTAACTGGCAACAGACTGAGAAGAGCAGATGGCTGAGAATATTCCGTGTGGTGTCTCTCAGGTGGACTTTGGGGTACCCGGCGTTGTGAACAAGTAAAGTGAGACAAGGGAGATAAGGGTGCACATGAAATATTGATGCATCCTCTGCTCTGGAGCAGGATGTCAAACCAGCAGGACAGTCAATGACTGTGGTCCTGACACTGATGAATGTGCAGTATCTCTTTGTTCACAAAGACATTTCTGAGGTATCCCATCCATCCATCTATCCATCTATTCATCCATCCATCCATCCATCATTAATTGTGTTTCCAGTGCAAGGTTGCAGTGGTCTGAAATCAATCCTGTAAGCATAGAGAGTTCATCCTGGAAAGGATACCAGTCCATTGCTGGACTACATGGTATTCCTCAATTAATAGGGCAATAGATATCACTTGGAACTAAAAAGACACAAAAAATCAATAGCCTTTACTACTTTGTAGGTACATTTTTGGCTTTATTTTAATCCATTCCAATGCCTCAAAAGCAAAGTATTAAGGGGCTGAGGTAAATCATTCTTCACTGTCTACTGTTTATTCACTGTGCTTCTTGTCCCTTTCAGTACTCTCTGCGAAAAATGTATGGTAGTTCATTAACAGACTTGAAGACTAGAAAATAGCAGGCTTCCAATAACAAATCACAGGATACTCAATGACAGTAAAACTAGGTAAAATTATTAGGTCGTGATGTCAATGTACACTGGGCACTAATTTTCATTTACTGGGAAAAAAGCATCAACATTTACTACTATAAAGAGAAGTCACAATAAATGAATGAATGAATGAATGAATGAAGTTACGTAAATAATTAAGTCGGTGTTAGGACCAGATGCCCACTGAGTTCCAAAGCATTATTTTCCTTCCTCTTTTTAAAAATAGCGTGACAGTTTTCAATATGTCCACATTGGGACATATTAAGGACACACAGCATATTGAACCAACAAATTAATAAAGTTGTCAGTTTGGATTCAAGAAGTAAAGGAAACATTGAAACATGCAGACCAGACTTTCAGCAGTACTAAAACTCTCAACCGCTTTTGCTTACTATCTATTTTGTTGCTAAGCTGATACTGTACTTTGGTTCAAAATTGCTTAAAACTGTATTAATTTGTATTTGAGTACTTCACTGGAGCGGTTTACGATATGTTTGTAAAGGGTACTACAGCATGGACCCTCCTGGAACTGGAACGACAAGCGTAAAATTGGGCCACTGCAGTACCTGCTATAAGGTATGAATGTTCTGATATTTCCACCAACAAAAAAGGGCATCTGTCATTATTATTTTAGTGTGACCACTTTCCCCTCGAGAATAACAGCCGTTTCCTAACATCTGCCAGCAGTTTGAGAAGCATCTGTCAGAGGTCCGTTTGCACCACTGTTCAGTTCTGACTCCTTCTGTACTTCGGCTCCTCTGTATCTTTGCCCTGGGCTGTACTAATGTGCATTATCTTCTCTGGAAGTCAGTCTCACATCACTGGTGAAAGATTTCTTTCTTGGGAAGCTTGGAAAAAATGGTTATCAAGACACATCATTCAAATCAATGTGTGGTCTTTCCCCACCTTATGAAGGTACCGCATTACCGAAAAAAACGCATCATGAAGTGGATTCTCGTAAATCACTTTCTCTCACTTTCATTATCTGCTTGTCCTAGTCAGGGTCACAGTGGTCTAGATCCTATCCTGGAATCATCGGGTGATACACTAGGAGGGCATAATCTGGATGGGATGCCAGTCCATCCCATGATAGAATTATTGTAAAATGAAGATGTAATGATTAGTAGTTTCAAAGGCAGATCATTTTAAGCATTCCTGTGTCCCAAAGTGACTCCAATAAATGCCAAAATATCACTGAATTCCATTAAAATGGAACAAGTTACTTCAATAGTTAACATTAGTAACACAACATAACAATAGAACACAATTCAATTATTATAACACAACATGATCAGTGCTACCCTAATCTTGCTCAGCTGTTACAGGCATAGTTTGGTTTACGGCAGTCAACGGGCCGACAACAAGGGCCACTGTGAGCAGCCTGGACGTCACTTCACCCTCCCAGTCCTGCTCACTTCAACGAGGAAACTCTTGGAATGACTGCAACGAAGCGCTTTGGGTTCATTTCCGTACTTCACTGCTTATGGTCACGGCCTATTTCTTACTGATATCCAAAAGATCTTTTTATTCACTTTTCTAATTTTTGCTTCCATTTCTTCCTTTTTTCCTCACATGCCTTTAAGTCCTCACACAGGCACGGAAGCAAACGTAAAAGTCATCTTTCATATAAATCAAAGCAGAGCAGAACAAAATTATGCAGAAAATTGATAAAGGCTAATCTTACTGGTCGCATAATACCTTTTTGTTCGTGAAAATTGTCTGGAAAAGGCAGTTTTGACACTGAGAGAGAGAGACAGATTGTCCTGAAATCTCCCTTTAACAGCGGTTAGCAGGTTAGCAGGGTGTTTGGCTTCCTGTTCTTATTTTTGAGGCGCAGCAATGTGGACAAAAGACCAGCTGAGTTTTCTGTATCAATCGCTTTACAACGCAACAGCTTTCTGTTGTTGTGTTACATGAAGTGTTATAACAAGGGAGTGAAACCAGAAGGCTGTGCCCAGTAAAATTCTTGTACTAGGTGGAGTTATAAATAAAGTAAAATATATATTAATATAATATTTGATCTGTTTGATAAAAGTAGTTTCTGACTGGCAGCTCTTCTATAAACAAGTAAATAAACTAGGTTCATGAAGGTCGTAAAGCACCAGTTTTAGTGAGAGTGGTCACAGAGATGTTCGTGCAGTTCTGTGAAAGTTTCCGAGGCTGTAATTTTGGGATTTTTAGGTATCCTTTGTCCATCAGCTGTTGGAGCGTTTCAAATTGCAACCATTTCCTTTTTCCTGTGCAGTTTTTTTTGTTGGGCATATGTTCTCAACCTTTTTTTGTGACAGAAACACCTGGCCTCTTTCATATACTGTAAAAGCACTCACTTATCATATATAAATTTACATATTAAAGTCCCGATATGGTTCAGTTATTACAACCCTCCTGACTCCCCATGTTTCCATGTTCATCATTTTGTCCACTCCCATTATATAAGAAATTACTGCTTTAAAATTTGATAATTCACAGCTTCAAATAATTCCCTTTGACCTGAAGATGAATATGTGCAGCAATAATTATAGGGAACAGTTTCAATTACAGTACAAATTACATGCATTCATACATTCAAGTGTGATGTATTTTATCACATGGAACCTTACAGACAGCGTAATAAAAGGCTTGAAAAAATAAATTCCCAGAATGCAGTGATTGATGACATTCCTGGACTGGACCCCTGAATCCCCAATTCACAGATTGACAATATCTGGTTGTTACCCAAGTGTGTGCGTCATGACGTGCATAGGGTTGCTGTCTTATGACATTTCCACTCTGTCTCAGTAACAGTTCCAAATGGGTTATGTTATTTTTTAATGCATTTTGTGTATTCATTGACTTCTTGTGTCGAGTTTTACTCGAAAAACGCAAAACTGTCTCTAATCACGTAATGTCAGGCTGCTAATTTAAAGTAGGTGTTGTTAACAATTTCAATGAAGTATTGCACTAGTAAAAACAAAGCAGAATTCAGCAAGTTCCCAAAATACATGATTAAAAATTTAACCTAAGGAAATGAAAATAAAAGAACAATGCATTGCGCGTATCAGCATTGGTATTAATGGTTATTATGTGAATATTGTAAAACGTTCCACTGCAATCACGAATAGCTCTATTCACATGTATTCTGAGGAACCTTAAGTACACTGTTTATTATATGAGTCTATGAGCAACGCAGTTCATCTCATAGTGATTCAACAGTCCAATTAATTTAATTTTTATATTTTCCTGCCCCGGCATGTTGGTCTAAATGTGATTACTCCGTGGTCTAGCACAATTACAAACTAGATCTGAAACCATTCAAATCAATAGGAAAAAATATAAATACAGTTTCAAAAGCAGGCGTGTAAAAAGAAAAGGAGGAAAGAGAAAAAACGATGGCGAAAATGAGGTTCAAGTCCAAGTCCCCTGGGCATCGATCAAGCTCCGGACCTTGGGACTCCCCCACCCCTACGGTGTTAGCATGTGTTCAGTAATTACACTGCGAAGGATGCGCACCTAGGCGGGTGTCACTACTGCGTTCTCCGTGCCACACCGTTTGAGTCAGACGGGCTTAATTAGTGAGTCCATGCATAATAAATAGACCACAATGCACCAGGCGAGAAGCCTCGAGACCCACCACGTAACTGATGGCTGGGGGAACCTGGCTGGGACACTGATTACAAGCGAGTGCAGTTACACTGAACACAGTAAGGAAAGGAGTTCAAGATGATCGGAAACAAGTTAAAGCTGCACGGAATACATTGGAGGACAGCTGGGAATTTTTGTTCTGGGAGAAAAATGCAAACCTAGAGCTAGACAGGGATCGTGGGAAATGGGATAGGCAGAACATAGGATTTGGGGGAAAGATAACCAGTTGCTGATGTGGAATTTTCCAATCTTACTGCTGCTAGACTTTGGGGTCATTTCAAGGGCACGGACACCCAGGCAGTAAGAAACATCTGAAGACCAGCCAGAAACTATAGAAATAAAAGCAGAACTAATTTGCCCCGAGACAGTCTGTAGAGGGAAAGCAGATGTCTCATACAATTCATGTTATTCCCTTTCAAGTTATGGTCCAGGCTAGTTTTTTTTAGAAATACATCATAAGATGTGTAATTAAAAATAATTGCATATTTGTAATATTAAATGGATAATAGGAAAGTTTTTCTGTCTTAAATAACATTCCGCTGTCCTGTATGGCTCAGAGTAGTAAATTATTGACTTAGACACTTCAGTGGATTTCGGGTGTGTTACTCAAAAACAAATGTAGTGCACTGCCTATACCTTAATACTGCTAAAAGTTATGCGAGACCATTTTTATTTTGTGTAAAAACAACATATTTTGCAAATTATATTACTGATTTGTGCAAGGCAGAAGGTTTACTTTTCATATGTCATTCATTTTTACACTGCCTTAGTAGAGGCAAGTTAGCGTTAAACTTGCGGAACATTTTATCACCCATTACCATATCAAGGGCTATACTGTTTGCCTAATGTACATGTCACAGTGGTGTAATGCTCTACATTCCTTAAATTAAAATGCAATAATATTACAGAGACACATTACAACAATCGCTGGTCTTACTGACACCAATGTGGCATAAAACTTTCAACACATCGTGCAGTGGATTTTTCATGTAGGAATACATTAACAACACTCAAGACACACATAAACACTGAGTAGGACAACACATACTGTTGTGGTTAAAGACATGGACTTATAATTAGAAAATTGCTGGTGTTTGAATACCAAGGCCTTGCTGTAGCACCCTTGTGGGGTGTGCTTATCCGGCAGTTGCCCAGGATATCAGCTCTTTAAATGGGACAAATGGTGCACTGGGTAGGTTCTGCATTATAACAACAATAAAGACAGACAAACTGTCAAGGTTATTGCATAATTAAACTGTATAACATGCAAAATCCCATTGTCCTTTTCTCTACACTTCGCTAATTCAGTTTTGAATGCAAGCATAATAATTTCAGATGAACATAGTTTTTTCTGTTGCTTACTCCATAGACCCATTTGTTTTTATGGTTCTCCTTTTACTCGGCAGTTTGTATTAAGGATTCTTGGGGGGCAGCAGATAGCAGAGCTGTTAGCAGGATTAGCTGTTACAACTCAAACTAGAAAGTCACAGGTCTGAATACCACCCCTGCTGTAGTACCCTTTACTGAAGTGCTCACCCTGAATTCCTCCAATTAAAAATTACCCTGCTATACAAATGGGTAAATCGTTGTAAGTTGCTTTGGAGAAAAGTGTCAGCTTAAGGAATAAATTATTTGGTAGTATTTAATTAATCTTAGAGACAGAACAGAAGTTCTATTCTTGGACAATGATATGCAGTATGAAAAATTAAATTTTAACTTGTTCATGATGAGACTGTACATTTTTTACCTCTCCTTTATGATCTTTGAGTGGTTAGTATTGTCCCCCATGTGGGCGTCATCACTTCCTTATGACTTTTTCACTACCTTGACTCATATGCTTCTCTTTTCAAATCCAAAGAGGAGCCATTAAGGAAACCTCCTTCATTCAGTAGCAGACACCTTAGTTTTCCCAATCCCTTTTCTCTCAACTCAGCCACTGTGAACACCTTGTAACTGTTATGGATACGTATGGATTACTAGTGAGTGTGCGATGATCAGTGTATGAGCTGAAGTCCAGGAGTTATTTACAGCGAGTCAGTGCTTTAGGTCACGAATAGGTGCTGCAGAGACCGATGGACAGGAGTGCCATGACAAACAGGAGACTTAAGAACATGGTGAGTATAGGACTCAGTGAACAAAGACACATGGAGTTCTGGAGACCTGGTGGGCTGAGGATTTGCAAAACAGCGAGGCAATGGTAACAAACGCAGAGAACGGGGTTTACAGTGGGAGCAAACACAGGTTCACAAAAGGCATTACAAACTCAAAGCAGGCTAGCAAGGAAAGATCTTACACACACTGTCTGAAATTCCACAGTGAAGTGAATGAGCTGCTGTCTTTTAAAGACAGGTGATGAGCTGAATGGGAGTAGGTGTGGCCAGCCCCACTTATTGCGAGGACCCTTGCTATTCACCTGGGGGACTGTGACCTGGGACTGTGACAATAACCTTCAATAACGTCTTCAATTCAACATTTCAATGCAACCTTTTTCACATTGTTTCAAGGCAGTCTGTGAGCCCCTGCCTCCACCAGCTCACCAAAGAATTCAACCAATGAACTTCAAGCATTTTTAAGGAAATCTTTTACCTCTGAGTTTAATAGCCTCATTGGATGAGACTAGAGTGTGATCGACAATATGGCTATTTTTGAAAGCTCTGTAAAAATTCCTGTTACCCAAGTTAACCAACAAATATTTGCTGTTTCCTTCCTCACTAACATTCACAATGTGATGCATCACATGGTTTATTTATTTGTCTGCCTGCTGGTTTGTTTGGTTGTTTTCTGGGTGCTTCCTATATCAATAACCAGTAAATGAGCTTTTTAAATGTTTTTTTTTAGGCTTGCACATTAAGCACATCCTGATGACAGGTGCCAGTGGCTGAGGTTTAGCGGCCATGGTGGGGTTGATGGTCCCTGCAAGCAGCGAACTGGAAGGAGGCCAGATGCAGAGTGCTGAACTGTAAGAAAGGTTTAGAATCTGAACCGGTATGCTTGCATTCATATTAGATTGTTTATATCAGTTGCTGTCAGTCCAGCTTTTTGTTATCTTACTTGATAGGTCGTAGTTTAAAGGATTTTCATCAGTTCCTTGAAAGTGTGCTTTGCATCTGCACAGCATGCATTTACACACACGTCAGGTTCTTTGAGGAAACTGCAAAACTGGGTTAAAATGGCGCACTGATTTTCAGGCTTTAAAATGCAATCTTGGTGATAGCGAGCGTGATGGAAATGTTTTATGTATGTTTGTTACTACAGGCGACAAAGCTGCACATTTACTCCAATTCATCCCCATAATGAATGAATTGAAATAAAATTGTGTTTACTTATATGCTACAAATGCAGAATGACAATGATGTGTGTATTTAGGAGGACACTGTGATGACACGTGTCTGCAATGTGGCACAACTCATCACTGTCTTTGATAACCTCAGCTGCTCTAATATTAACACGTTTTGCAGTATTTTTGTAGATTCTATTCAAATGCACACATGCATGTGTGAGAACATCGGTTAACCCATTAAAAACACTGGATTACAATAAATGCATGCAGGGTGATGAATCACAAGTGCCCCTTATATGAATAACCTTAAATCGCTAAAATGTATTTGTTGATAGATCTTTATACTGAGAGCCTTGTATTATAGCTGTAATTTTCAGATCTCGAATTATGTCTATTAATATGTATGAGTAAGCCTGTGGGCTCCAACCTGAGCAGTGTACTGATGGGGGAAAGACAGACTGATGATGGTCACAGAAAGATATACACCAAGCCCTGCCCTTTCTTCACTGACTTTATTTCTGTGAGTTTCTCTGTTAATCACTCACCACTGTACAACTTCACACTTGTGGTTGTAAATTTGAAACCTAAATAGCAATGACTTTTGCAGCATCAGCCAGCGTGACATTATGAAGCATCTTCAGTGTGTTGAACCCACTTCTCTTCCTGCTGTCCAAAACCCTTCACTGTGGCAACTCATTACAATCTCTACCCATTAAAAAAGATCCTAAATATGGTTGCAGCTAACTTTATCCAAGAAACACGGTATTTTTAAATAAATTTAATGCAACTCAGTTACTGCATTGGCCTTATGTTCTGAGGATAAATGCAAGATGTGTTTTAATTCATAACCTATGGTTGTGCAACGGGACACCCTATGAAGACTTCAGTGAGATTGACTGAATAGTTAAATCTTCAAATATACATTTTTCTATCTATTTCCATTGTATTAACGGCATATTATGTTTACTCATTCATAGTTTTACTTTATTTTGTTTAATCACTGATGGGGAATGATGATGTGTTAATATACCAAGACAATTTAAGTTTGAGAGATTTGAATTCAAATTAAAAAAGCTAATTCATGTAAAACTTTAAAACTGATTAAAATTATTTTCTTGATACTGTGTGGTGGCACCAGAGCCACCACCAGTGCAGAATTCCCAAACTTGCATGACATGTATGCTTCCATGTAACTCTGCTAGGATGCCTTTGGACAGTTATAGATGACAGTACAGATGCTGTGCTGTTTGAAAAGGGACAAGAGAAAACCGGCTGATTAATCACACAGAAACGATGATGAAGCGAAACAGAAAACATCCAGGGCCCAAAATGACCCTAGGAAATGTGTGTACAGCAGACTTCCAGGCCTTGGGCAGGTGAGCATAGGCTGCTGGGTTGAAAGGGCATGAGGAGCAAGGACACCCAATCCCTGAAAGCCTTTGTCCTACAATGTGCCCCCCAGGGAGACAGAATGATCTTATACCCTTCTCCAGCATCAGTGCCCCCCTCCTTCACTGCTGGAAGCCCCTGGGCTGCTGAGTTTGCTATGTAAGCAACTGTGGGGGCACAGGAGTTAATCTGGCTCATATGCTGCAATGTGCATCCTTTAAAGAGACAGGACTGCAGTTCCCACCTGAGGCATGTGGACAGTGACTGTGCAGTGTAATTCTCTTACATTATAAAATTAATGAATGCAATGTTGTTATTGCAGAAAATCAGGAACTACGTCCCTACTACTACTACTACTACTACTACTACTACTAATAATAATGAGGATTTTTCTCCCATTTTCCAGAGGTGTGTTTCAGGGGACCTGATGACTCTATATATGTGATTGCACTGTAATGTTCTGCTTTGTGATCCAGAGCAGAGTATACCCGCCTCATACTCTATACTTCCATCACAGACTAGACCACGGCAACCCAATTCAAGCCTGTTCAGGTCAGTAAAACTTTCAAAAAAAGCAAACTGAAAATAATTTATTTGAGCACACAGCACCTCCACCACCACAATCATCCCAAATGATGACAGTAATGATCATCAGCAACAACGTGCCAGGGGCTCTTTCCATCACTCTCCGGCTGGAAACATGAGAGTGCAAAAAGAAAAATGTGCTGCCCAGCTGTACGCTTGCATTTTGACACTTTGTGTTTTGGGGATGAGCTGGGATGTGTTGTTCCACACTACTCTGGGGTGCACCAAACAATCTGCCCAACAACAACCATGCAAGGATGAAAAGGGCGGTGGCTGCCAAAGGAGATTCTTGTAGGGTGGCAATGTATACGCAGGGATCAGGGATTGTTAGTTACTTCCAGATTACTATCAGAGTTGACCTACACGACAGTAATTTCAGATTGCTTCGTAATATTGACACTTTCATGCTGCATTTAAAGGATCCAAACCTGCATCCAATTCAGTTTTATATAAAAAATGTGTATCTGCTGTATGTACACATTAATTCATACACATTGTTTGCATTGATTAGAAAGTACAAACACTAAACTCAGAAGTTTCACATGAACCTGGTACGCTATAAATTATTACAACCTATTTATGCATATATCTATATTCCTTACCTCTGTGTGTCTGCATGTATAGGGGCTACTAAAAGAAAATAAAGTGTCTATAAAGCATAAACATTGAGAAAGGCACAAAATATTTCCTCAGTTCTCGAAGGATTTATTCAATTTTGAATTACTTCAAACCATATGGAACATCAGCCAACTTTAATTGACTGTACAGTCACTGGAGGTAAATGCTCAGTGTTTTGTTCAGTCTAATGTTGTTGCATATGAAAGTGGTGAGAATCTTCTGCTGCATTCAGTGCCCCAGGGCTGCCTTCATCCTAAAGGGTAACTCCATCAGTTACCCTTAGATACTTTACACAGGTACAAGTTCTGCTCTGAGCCAATGACTCAGATTAGCCGACACAAATGTGAACAGTTTTACATGGATGACATCCTGTAATGATTCCGTAAGTGGAACTGAATAAGCTGCACTGGACATATTTCTAAATTATCCATCAGTCCCTGTCAGTGCAAGCATTGCAGAGTACATCAAGTGGCATAAAGGTAAAAATTAAAAAAAAAAAAGAGAAAAAGAGACAGCAAAATCTGAGTAAAACTAATGTTGTGAGGTTAGTGGCACACCTGATGATTATGTTTACATATAAAAATGGACAGAACTTTGGAGCAAATGCAGAACTTTTGGGATGACCCAACCATAGCCACTAGACCTGTCATCAGGATGTGCTTAAAAAAAAAAAAAAAACATTTTTTTTAAAGAGCTCATTTATTGTTTAATGATATAGGAGCAAGGAAACATCCAGAAAACAACCAAACAAATCCACCGACATACAAATGAATAAACCATGTGATGCATCACACTGTCAATACGTTAGTGAGGAAGGAAACAGCAAATATTTGTTGGTTAAATTGGGTAACAGGAATTTTTGCAGAGGGAACTCTGGCTCAAATACTTTGTATTGCAAAAAAACAAATCAGCAAATAAAACGTTAAGGAAAGCCAAATTCTCTTTGAGGGGTTTCATGAATTTATATGTACACAAAGAAGGGGACAAAATAAACACATGAATTATTCATCTAAATCTGACTGGATAAAAAAAGAGAACAATGTGTGAAAATATAAAACCTCATTGACAAAATTTTATAACTGGGGGAAGTTATGGCACATTACATGGTCAAAAGAATGTGGACACCTTCTGATTAATGGGTTTGGCTATTTCAGCCACACCCATTACTTACAGGTGAATAAAATCAAGTGTACAGCCATGCAGTCTCCTTGGACAAACATTTGCAGCAGAATGGGTCTTACTAAAGAGCTCAGTGATCTTCAACACGGAAGCCCCCTTTCCAACAAATCAGTTTGTCAAATTTCTGCCTGGTAAGCTGTAGAAAGTTCTTTTATATGTGGAAGTGGAAACATCTAGGAGCAGCTCAACCAACTAAGCAGTAGGCCACACAAGCTCACAGAAAGGCAAGTGCTGAAGTGTGTTCCATGTAAAAATCGTATCTCCTTGATCTGTCCTCACTATCAATGTCCAAACTGCCTCTGGCAGCAACATCAGCACAAGAACTGTTTTTTGAGAGTTTCATGAGCTGGATTTCTGTGGCTGAGCAGCTGCGCATAACCTTAACATCATTGTACGCAATCCCAAGCATCAGCTGGAGCAGTGTAAAGTACGCCGTCATTGGAATCTGGAGCAGTGGAAACTTGTTCTCTGCCAGATGGTGAAGGGTGATTCATCACTGCAGTCTGACAGACAAATATGACTTTCAGATACCTGAATACTATGCCTGCGTGCATAGTGCCAACTGTAAAGTTTCGTGGTGGAGGAATAATGGTCTGGTCCATGCCCTAGTGAAGAGAAATCTTAACACTACAGCATACAAATGACATTCTAAATAACTATGCGCTTCTAACTTTGTGGCAACAGTTTGGGGAGGGACCTTTTCAGTTTCAGCACAATAATATCCCTGTGCACAAAGCGAAGTCCAAAAAGAAATGGCTTACGGATTCGGGAAGAACTTGACTGTTCCCCACAGAGCCCAGACCCAAACACTTTCGGGATGAACTGAAATACCAACTGCGAGCCAGACCCCATCGCTCAATATCAATTCTTGAACTTACTGATGCTCGAGTTCGAACGAGAGTAAATCCCCACAGCCATGTTCCAAAGCCTAGAATAAAACCTTCCCAGAAGTGTAGAACCTGTTATAGCAACAAAGGAGGGACCAGCTCCATACTAATGCTTATGGCTTTGAAATTAAAGGTTCAACATGCACATATGGGTATGACATTCATGTGTCCACATACTTTTAGGCAAGGAAGTGCACTTGAAAGACAGTCCTACAGGTTTTTAGGGTGACCTTTCAGTTAGCAGTCAATTTGCAGTGCACCTGCAAAACCAGGTGAGGCTGCCCATTTTTCAAATAATGACTTTCTATCACACCAGTGAGTGCCAAGATTAATTAAAAACAAGTACATCTCATAGACTCTGACAGGTGGATTTAAATAGATTTGCTTTAAGAGGTTTCCAAATAGTAAAGTGTGGGTGACGTGCAGAGACGAGGTACAGCCTACACTACACATCATTAGGGATGCTGATGGGGACATCTTAGTCATCAATAATGCTCAACCGACAGGACAAACCTGTGCGTGTCAGATCTGCCGTCATGTAACCAATTAACTAGCATCTTTCACAGCTGTGCTGAAAGTCACTTGGGGTGTTCACAGTTCGTGGATTAGTCTAGCACATTAGGGAGTGCTAAAGAGTCCTTCCTTATAGTAACAAAGTGCCTCTAACTGTCAAATCAGGTCCTGACTGACTTTGCTATTGTATCGTGTACTCTCAGAATTACTTTTGTTATTGCCTGACAAAAGCGTGAACCTTTTTTCAGATTTTTGTCACCACCAAACATACCTCACCCTGGTTGCAATAATCCAAGGAAAACAAAACCAGGCAGTAACAATACATCGCAGCTCTATCCAAAAAAATTGGGCATTAAGAACACACAGACATATAAAATAAAAACTGTCTGTTCAAATGAAAACACAGAATTCTGAACAGTTCTCCATGTTACAAGGGCAGCTTTTTTATAATAAATGGCACAGGTGTGGATAGGTAAACTGACTAGAATACTACAGTTTGTGCTCTTGGGGCACAGATTGCAGTAAACCAAGGTGCAGCTGCTGTGAAGAAGTGCATGCATACAACAAATAATAATAAGAGTCAAAATAATAATCATCACAACAGTGCCTGACAACTCCAGGGTTTGAACCCTGCTTGGGTTACATACTTTCCTAATGTTCACGTTGACTTCCTTCCACAGTCCAAAGGCACGTCTTTCAACTGGTAACTCTGAATTGTGCATAAGTGCATGATTGCCTTGTGATGGACTGGTGTCCCATCTAGTTTGTGTTCAGTCTCGTACCCAGTGCCTGCAGATACGTTCTGGATCACCACAACCATGCATTAGAACAGATAATTGTGCGATGAATGAATGAATAGTCATATTCATATGCGGCAGGCTAAAGCCTAGTCATGCCTCATCCATAAGATTGGCAGCTGCAGTGGGGAACAGCCTGTTAATGGGATAACAAGCCCAGGTGCAGCCAGTCATCCAATAATGGGCTCAATAAAAGCCCAGGCTGAGGCTGTGAGAGAGATGTTAGGAGAGAGCTGGTTTGAAAGTTCAGCCTGTAAAACTGCGCTGATCTGAGCTGATGTTATGTTCATTTTAGGTTTGGCTTTGTTCTTGAGTTTTGTTGATTTGCAGCTCCCTTTGGTGGTTGTTATATTCTTGTTTGTGATATTTGCCTTCACGATGAGGAGGGAGACAAAAAAGGCAACAAATCCTCCTCCATGTATTCCCTGCCTGGACAATCCCTGGAACTGGCACACCTTGAAGTGCTGCATCATAATATTAATAATATATAATGGTGTACATTCTGTAATAGCAGTGGTCAGGTCACAACACCCATCTTTTTATCATCTACATAAAATGGCAGTTTAAAGGTTAAGGAAACCCTAGATTTCCATATTGGTCACATAACCCACCTGGTGCAAGCAGATGGTTACAAGCTGTGCAGAGGTATGCAAAAGAGAGGGGGATGAGAGCATTCAGGTGACTAAGCCTTTATGCAACCAGGTGCACGATTTGGGGGACTGGCAGGAATCTATTACCCCATACAGATTTCTGCATACGAGTGGCGAGGGACCACGGAGGAAGACGGGTACAAATTAAATGCAAGGTGTCGTCATAATTTGAATGAGCTCTTTCAATTTCCCAAAGGCTCTTTTTTTGAAGTGACTGCTTGACAAGTGTATTGAGGCGCACAGCTGAACTATGTTCACCGCTTCTTTTGTCCTGTGATTAGCGGGCTTTGACAAAAGCCAACCACTGGAACAGAGGAGTGTCTCTGAAGTGTAACCACAAACCAAATGTGTTGTTTTTGAACAAAGGTGGAAGCCTTTGGTGCGGTATGCGACTAACTAGAGGTGAAGGTGCTGGAGCTGTAGCTGCTCTTCTGAAAGGTACATGTTCCAGTTTGCTCTTGTAGAAACAGAAGCCAGTTCAGAAACTGAAATTTAACACAGTATTAAATGGGATGAGAAACATATAATTATGAAACTATAATTACTGTCTGATCAGTGTGAGGGCAGCTTCACAGTCTCGATTCCGCTGGAGTTTGTCCGATCGCTCTCATAGTGTCCTGAACAGTATTTTCTACAAATAATTTGTGAGAAGATAATGTTAATCACAGCCATAATGTTTTTGATTGTTCTGATGTCAGGGTTTTTCCTCATGTCATGAAAGAGTGCAATTTCTCCCTTGTATGTTTTTGACAAGCAGCATTTTATCAGAAATGTGGGAAGTCTGACCTTAATCAAATTTACAGTACAAATTTTACTTGGTTGTGAAAGCAGATGTGGCTGAACCAGGGTCTCATAAACTGTGGTATGTGGTATGCAATTGGATGTATTATGAGGGAAAGTGTACAAGCTGTGCGTTATTTTGACAAAGATAAATAAATAGTGGATATTATACACCCTTGTAGTGCATTACATCTCAAGCAAAGAAAAGCATGACCTGCAACTGATTCCTAAGTTATTTTCAGCAAGGTCTTAGCTATGACCTCTGCACATTTCACAAACATTGAAACTGCTGGGAGTTTCTTTATGAGTGTTATGTTTTACAAAACAGAAAACATTCATTGTAAACTATCAGACATAATCCATCACTTTCTCTAATCTTGTTTTATGGTATAAAGGAAATTACAGGACTGTGCAAAAGTGTAACTGCTATGTCAAATATTTACACGTTCCAACATGAATTTTTATCTTAATAATTGGTCAGTGGTAATTTCTTATAAGACTTATGTTTATAAATTTAAATATTCATACAACATATTCAAAAGTTTATAGAAGCAAAATTTTCATATTTTATATTGATATACTGTGTTTCTTTATAAAAGTTGAAATAACACAAGTTCTCCAAAATTTGAAATTATTTTTATAGACTTTTCTGTAATACTAGACTACTGTATGTCTAAATCAAATAAAACAAAGATGAAATATTTTCCCATTACATTATGTGCCCACATTGTGTATTTCCTTTGCATTTAATGACTTAAATCCTTTATTACTTAAAAACAGTGTTGCCACATGTAGAATCAGACACCAAACACAGTTTTCAGTTAAACAGCTGGAATTTCTGAATCATCAATGGCTGAAAAGATTTACTAGCATGCATTCAGAAATCAATTTCTGTGTGGACACTAGCAGACCTCTGAGACCCCTGTTTGAACAAAGTCAAAGTGATCGCATAAATGAGTAAAAAAAGCATCAAACACAAATGCAGATGTTTCTCCCTGACAAATTGCGTGTTGCTGTGTGTCTCTTCTGGGATGGCAATATTCACCTTTGTTCCTCATTTATACTCTCGTCCAAAACAAAAACATGACAGACAACAACATAATACTTTAATACATGATTTTGGGATGGATAGATAATTAATCACAACCTTTGTTATTTTTCTAATAGTATCCTTACATTGTGGCCTGGGGAGGATTTGAATAAAATATTGTCCAAGTTCCCCAGTTAACTTTTCCAAATATGTCAACAGCAGTTAAGATTGGCTAATAGGAATAATTGGATTTTCCTGTTGTATTTTTATTTCTGTGCTTAAAATGTTACACACTACTTTGCTGCTTGGTCACATTTATTTATTTTATAAATCTCCAGCTAATATGACATAATAAGATCCTTGACCATGTGTTGCAGGTTGTGTCTTGGTGAGGGGTGAATGTGCTTCCTCCAGTTTTTTTTTTTTCTTTAGTGTTTGGTACCAACTTTTGGATTGCCAGCATAAGTGTGTGTGGGGGGGGGCATACTGCCTACAATGTTTATAAATTGACACCACGTGTAACAAGTGCAGCTACCACCAATAAGTATCAACTCTGGCCTGCCAGAGAGAAGTTCAGAGGAACATTTTGAACAGCCTCCCTTCTGCATTTAGAAAGGAGCGAACCTTTTAACACAAAAATGATTAAAAGACAACAATACAGATGTGCCGCAAGTAAACATGGACCGTGTGACAACCGATTTGTAGGATGAGTCAACGTGGTCTCAGGAATCCAGGATAAGGATATTTTTAAGTCCGCCACGAGTATATTAACAGTTATCGAACCTTTCTGTAGCTGAGCAGACAGCAAAACAAAAAATAATGTTACAGTAATCTTCAATGAGTGATATGTTTGGTTAACATCTGAGACGCGGGGTAAAAAAGAGAGGGAACTGAAACAATGTAGGATCGAAACGGAGACCTCTTTGAAAGCTTGTATGCAAATGTCTAAAAAGCAACTAATTGTGATACTGAATGTTGTATTTATTCACCCACTGATGCCACTAAGTACTGGCTTTTCATAAATTACTGCCCAAGAAACCCTTTCTGTCGAGGTAGTTAAGCTCTTCAGCTTTACCTGTGTTATTATAAAAGCACCTTCACCAGTCTAGCCCTGTTGCAACAGACAGTGTTTCTCTTATTACAGTATTAACAAATTTACCCCCTTCCACCCACCCTTTTTCCTTCCTGGGTGATTCCATTAACATAAAAAAGACTTTTATAACCACTAATGTATTTTTTTTAATCATTGAACACAATTTTCAGGCTAATTTAGCACTCCATGAACTCGTTTTATAGGCCCTAGTGTGTGTAGTTGCTACTTTCTTTCAGACCCTTCAGACACTTAGGTTGCTCTAATTGGAGATGCTGCAGAATCCGATTAAATCTTGACATGTCTCTAGCATCTAAGAAAACCTACATGGAAGGACCACAGCCTCCCGCAGTCTTTGCACTAAGAATATTATTGCTGGCACTAAATAAATTCCTTAAAAAATTGTATTTTATTAAAGATAAAGCAATATTGTACAACGGGCCGCTTAAAATTGTAATATCCAATTTGCAATATAGTGTTTTACATTTGTTATATATAAGTTATCCGAGGTACTAGGGTGCCATGTCATAGAGTGAGATTACTTTTAGTCCGTTGATGTTGCCAAATAAACCAGGACTGCGAATCCTGTAAAATGTTTAAGATTGTTTCCACTGGAACATCCAGATTTTTATCAGTACGTTGTTATGAATCTTACTTTGGTAATATCCTTTTCTGAAAAAGCTGTGCCCCACTTCCAATGCCATGGCCGCTTTGAAGGCAAACAGGCTTGGGAACGTTAACTTTCAATAGTATGCATTTACAAACCACGTTTAAATAAGGGAGGGGCCAGTGTTTCCCATTACCAGTGTAATTATAGACTTTTTAAAGACAGCAATGCATCCAAACTGCTAATGACTTTTCAATTTAAAAAATTCCTCTGAGTCCTTCACACCTGAACGTGGGTTTATTAGCTCACTCAAGAGCCGCAGCTTCTGGGCAGAAGACGGACATGGTTGTGGTCACAACATGCGTCTTTTAAAATAAGGTCTGAATCCTATTGGGTGTGGATTGCATTTTAATTCATGGCTAAACCTTATGTAGACCTGAATCACAAGGCATAAGGGGCTAAATTTTGAAGAAAAAAAAATTACTTCAGCAAAGCAATTATGGTTCCATAGAGAAGCAGTGCGCCCTGCGGTCCTTGGGGATTGGAGTTGTGCATCCAGAATTACACACCTCTTCCTTCTGTCACCACTCAATGTAGGTGACAGAAACCCTGGTCCTCGAGGATCATGCTGGTTGTGGTATTACCTCTGTTTTTAACAGCTTACTGAGGCAATAACTCAAATAGTCAATTCTCCTAACCTGGCATTTCAGGTGTAAATTTGATGTTAATTAACATGTGGTGTCTAAAACATGCCGGTATTACAGCCCTGCCGGACAAAGGCTGCATCTGTGTGCTTTAAATCTGACGCTCATTTTTTGACTCCACCGACTGTTTCAGCATGTAAATTCTCTGTTTTGGAACGCTGGTGACTGGCACGTATAATGGCAGCAGTTTCTAGCAAAATTTCTAGGGCACAATAGATAGAGGGAGGGATGGATAGATACTATAGATAGGTAGATAAATAGATATATGGACACTGTGGATGGATGGACAACATGAAGACATCAACAAAGTTACATTTGTGTACAAGAGAATAACCTTGGAAAAACGTGTACCTGCTAGATTCAGTTAAACCAACCGTCATACGCTCTGAGACATAACGTTCTCGTCCTTTTCCATCTCCTTGTTGGAGAGGAAAGATTACGGCAAATGGGGAAAAAAAAAAAAACGTTTTCCCGAAACCGGGCACACATCCAGGAAATCAGTTGTTTTGCAGACTGTAGGATTCAATTTATTTCCTTTTGTTCTTTCTATATTTGTGCCACAAGAGACAAAAAGAGGTCTGCTGAGCAAGACTAACCGCTTAAACACAGCAATTAACCTGCAAAAATTGATTCATTTTACAGAAAAAAAGACATTTTGAACATAAGCAGTAACAACGTGTAAAAAGCATATGTTGAAATATGTGAAATATACTCACCCACATCTATTTTGCCCCGATATAGAAATAGGTTGTAGCTGTTCTCTTTCTGAAGACAGCAAATTTTAGACTGATAGATCGATAGACTATGATAAAGATATACAGTAGTACAGTTTTGTTTGGTGGATCCACTAAACCATTATTTAAAGGGGTGTTACTGTCAACTCGAATCAGTAGTTACTCCATACTTTCCCCCTCACGTGCCTATGAACGGACAGTAGGACTACAAGTACCACAATTTGCTGTAGTTATTTAGTATTATATGAAGAAAAAAAGTGATTTTCAGGTAAATACTATGACTATGACTAGAATTTACAGTGTCCAAATGACTGGTCGGAAAATTGATAGTAGTACTAACTGTTTATCACTTCTGTCTGTAGTTATAATTGTGAAGTAGACAAAAGTGTTATGTGCATCTTCTCACATATTAGTATTCAAGGAGATATGTTTTGATGAGACAGAGAAATGTAACTTTCATCTGTATTCAAGCTTTGCTTCATAGAAAATGCTTTATCCTTTCATTTCTAAAACTTCATTAATTGATATGGATTATCTAATACATTATCACACAAAACATCAACCATGTGGAAATAAATTCAATTTAGCTGGATGACAAATTAATAGAGGTACAAATTTATGAGCTGATCTTTCTTAAGAAGTATGGAAAAGATAAGAGCAGTATGATATCTGCATATAGCTTCATGCAAAGTAAGAAAATAATGCACAAGTGCAGTAGAAGAAAGTAATATACACAAAACTGATGTGGCTGCACCTCCAATAACATTACCAGTACTGGCAAAAGACTTTAAAATGTAGCCATGTACAGTGCTGGAGAAACACATAATAGTTTTTTGCCACAGAATTGAGAAAAAAAGATGCATTTCAGTCCATTTTATGGTGACCGTAAATGCATGCTAAATAGGTGGCTCACAATGCCATACACAGATGTTCTCCCTCCTGCAGGAAATCACCATTACCCCTGGGTAACTGCAGTCCAACAGCAAATCCCCTTGGGTTGCAAAATCATTTGCTGAACAACAGATGCAACTATGACCATGGAATATTGCTATGGAATAGCTTGTCAATCAGCATGCACTGTGGTGTGTATTCTTCTCCTCAGACAAAAATGTGTGATGTACATTACCTCCACTGTAGGAGGCTCTACACTTGGCTGAGCTTGCACTTTAAGAGGTGTATGGTGATGAAAGGTGTTGATGCTGATGTCAAGGAAGAGTTACAGCAGTATATACAGGAACCATCAAAACTGTGACTATACCTGGGAAACCTAGAACAACCCGAATAGAAGAGCAGAAGCAAGGCGATCCATGAGTGTCCTACATCTCTGGGAGCGC
Organism: Arapaima gigas; assembly: GCA_900497675.1. Taxonomy (NCBI): domain Eukaryota; kingdom Metazoa; phylum Chordata; class Actinopteri; order Osteoglossiformes; family Osteoglossidae; genus Arapaima; species Arapaima gigas. The sequence goes on from UFQX01000026.1 coordinate 2,430,667, forward strand.
CTGCAAAAAAGCTGGAGGGGCATTTCAGCTGGTTTCCTGATCAAACTTGTTCTCCGAATACCTTGTGAAACAGAACGAGTTTCTAGCCAGTGTTAGACTGATACTGCATACAACTTCAATTTTCAACTTCTTCATTCAACTATTTGGAAATAAATTCAATTTACTTGGATGACAACATTAAACTTCAAATTTATGTGTTGCTTTGTTCTTTCAACATTGTCAAGGGCTGACGACGGTTCAAGTCCAAAGTAATCTTCTCACAACCTGCCTTTGATTCTTTATTCTCTACTCCAGTGGAGTGTGACAGAGAGGCGTCAGGAGGAGGATCAGATTGTTGTCATCAAGAATCTCGGTGGGGTTCCTGAGCTGGAAGAACAAGTGAACGACGATTGGAGCCAGCCCACTGGCAGGCTGCAACCACTCAGTAACACAGGTCTCCAAGAAAACACTTGTTGTTTATTTCCACCACAAGTAGACAGTCTGTGGCAGGTAGAGGATGGTCCAGACATATATGGACATATGTTCCTGTCAGGGTCATCAATATTTTTAATGAACACAACATATGTCCAAGGAACTATGACTACTTCAGTGACTCTATCACTGTGTAAGCATGTTTTAGATTTGAGGCAAGAGGAGTTTGGTAAGTACAGAACCAGCATTAGCATCCGTCATCTTTGTGTAATCACGACTGGGAAGTGCAATGAATGACTCTCGTAAGTGAGAGGCTATGATCATTTTAAAGAACAGCAAGCTGTGCAAATGAAATGGCTCATGATATATTCTCTCTAACCCTTCAGGCCCCATGTCTTGGTGGGGGAAAAAAATCTTTTCAATTTTCTCTTTCCTCCAGCACTCAGAGGTATATCTATACCCCTATGAATAGAAGTTGCACTGATCACCAGGAAGGAGAAGCATTCCTCAAAGTGAAAATATTGTCTCTGAGTAGTGCAAATGACTTCTAAATCAGGATGGGCTGAATGCATCAGTGGACGACTTACAGAGACCTACTTCAATCGGGCAGAAAGAGAAAGAGCACTGTGGCAAAACCGCAAGTGGCACACCTATCTGCTTCATGTTTTGTTCCATTTCAAGGTGGCACTATGACATTTGCGAATATAGGTCAATTACATGTTTTTCGCAGTTTTATGAAGTGAGCTCAAACAAACAAATAAGGTAAAATGAGGTTGCAAGGAAACCTTTATGTCAGCCTGATTCAATATTGTGAAAAGATGGAAAGAAGGCTTCTGCCACATGAAGACCTGCAAAAACATTTTTAAAAAAAAGTAGAATGAAAACGTAAAAAATTTCAAAAATATAATACAGTGTCTGAACTGAGCATTATGTAAAATTGATACTGGCCCCCATACTTGCCATGTTTTTCTGCAATTCTGGGTTTAAATTAGCTATGCAAGTTTGGCAAGCGCATGCATTTCCAGCGCAAATACATATTTTTTGTTTATGTGAATTCAATGATATGGTGTCATACTAGCAAGTGATGTGGCAGTAAGGCAAATGCACTCTCTGTGCTTTCAGAATGCTAATGCGCTTATGTTATGCATATGCCATACACGGTGAAGGTCATCTTGAAACAGTTATTTGAGAAGCAAGTCATCGTCAGTCTCATGTCACTGCAAACGCTGGTGGTGCATAGGCTGTTTGAGGTTTTTAATGTCATTATGATATCATTATTATGATATTATTTAATAAATCTAATTGAAATTCCTCTGTAGGGTTAAACTTTTATGAAGGGTTAGGTTTTGCTGGGGCATGTTTCTGATTCATGCATGTATTTTCCATACAATTTTTTATAATGAAGGGAAGTTCTAGCCAGCTCACGCACGTGTGATGAGCATAACAAGAAATGAAATAAAAAAATGAAACTGCTGTCCTTAACCCGCTGTGTGACATATAAAATTCATACAAGTGGTTTGGTGGGATAAAACATTATGCAAATTGCTGTATATAATAAACTGTATTATGGTGAACTGTTGGTGAAACAAGATTTTTTCTGACATGCAACATTGCATAGAAACTCTATGCACGTCCATCCGCATAAGAGAATAAACCATTCATTTTTGTTAGAAACAATATAATCAGAATTTTGAATCTATCATATAGTCCAGCACAAATATTTAACTGCAAGAAAACCCTATCATATACTGAAAATGAAACACTCCCTCATATTTAATGACTATAACTGAATATCGGCAGTATGGTGATGAGGTATCATTTTCACACAGGATCTTTCCAGCATTCTACTGGCCAAAAATGTGTACAGTTGAGTTTGTACCATACAGCTGTGTATTGAACTTTCCAAGAAATCTATTAACATAATGTGGTAGTGTCTGCATACATAATTTTTTAGTTATAATTTGGTATACTGGATAATGCCATCTTGTCTTTCATACAAAACAGCAGCAGTCAGAAATAAAATATCAATTTTTCTTTTCCCTGTGTCTCTTTTTTTCTTTAAAAGATGAAAAGCAGTGCAGTAAGAATACACTATGGTTTGTTTAAAGATTTCAACAGCTTTTGCTTTTGTTAGCAAATGACTCTGAGTCAACTCTTCTCTGAGATGCAGGGCTTCCTGCTGCACACAGTTAGACATAATGTGCTGCATGTAGCAGGACAAGTGCAGCTGCTATGAACTCTGCCTTCTGCAGTATCTGCTATGTATATAACTCGTGTCCTTAACCGACCCCGAAATAGCTAAATTTAGGTCTCACTGTCATCCGTGGTATTATAAGCTGTGAAAAACAGAGACGTACTACATTTGGGGCTTTAGGGAGGTTCGCCGGGTGAACAACTGCTCAGTGTTTGCTGACAAACAGTAACTACATGTAGGCAGCAGTGCTTATTCTTGTCTTATCATCTTTTTGTCCAAAGTGAAGGGCTTTACACAAACCATCTGTGCATCATGCACCATCTGATAAAGTTAATCTTCTTTCTGTTTCACATCAAGAATTCAGAACTGCTTTTTATTATTTTGATTCAAATATTATTACCAAACAAACTGTGAAATTATTACTATTTAACTGTTATTATTATTATTATTATTATTATTATTATTATTTATTACTCATTTTAGGTACTGTACTGTACTGATAGTATTTCTTGAGTGCGTGCCATGCCCATCCCTCAAAAAAGTGATATATGTTACAAGTGCAGAATGTTCTCTAAAAGAAACATTAGGACACGAGTATGTGCACACTTAAAAACAGGTGACTTTCTGAGTGGATAGAAATGAGTTGCTGGGTCTCATGAGGATATATACATTTTAGAAGTTTAAAGTTTACACGTCTAAGTGTTTTAATTGCAGCTGTCATACAATTTTGATTAGACAAGTTTTATTTCACAAGGGAGAAAAGCAGTGAGAAAAGAAGCAGAAATACACTGGCAGACAATTTCTGATGAATGCTGCTATATTTATTTTACATATTTTATTGGAAGTTTTGTTCCACTTAAGAGACTGTACTACACTGAGTAAAGAAAGAAATGTAAATTTAATTTCCCACTTGGAGTTCATGGAAATTTATGGATTTTTTATACTAATTTAAAAACTGGCCTTTTAGACATTCATAGAACTTTTGTTTTCAGATTCTAAATATATATTAAGATTTATAACTAAACTGATGAAACTCTACTATCATTATGTGTTACTCAGTCACAGGAATCCATTGACTGCTTCTTATTCTTATAAATTGTATATAATGTATCATATTTTCCCACAGAGAAATGTACCTTGTTGAATTACAAGGGTGATTTTTGCAACTCCAAAAATAAATAAGGAAAAAATTAAAATAGGTCCTCTGTTTCTCCAATATGGCAATCTCACAGACAGCAGCCATTCTTCTTCGAAGAAAATCAACTCATAATGTGGAAAAAAGAAATAGATTGAAAATTCAGCCGCTCCTTCTTGAAACACCTGCACCACATTGGTGGTGTATGTTTCCTTAAAAAGTATTTTGCTGTCATATTCTGCTCATCATAGCTCCATTAACAATCTTTCTAATCTCATTTGTTTTTTTCCCATACAATACTTATAGTTGTTGAGTACAGGATACACAGAACGGCAAAATAAAATTTCAAAGAACTCACAACAGAAACGAAAACAAATGAAACCCAGTTCATTTTCTAATTATATAAAAAAATAAACTCTTGCTAGTGGCTGCTTTTTTTACATTAATCAAACTATTAATTTTCTGATTTAACATTCAAGTATGTTCTCATTCAAATGCTTTACTCTAATAAAGAGCTGGTATTTTTGGGATGGAAATTAGGCCGATTCACGGCATTTGGCTCCCTGTTATCCTCTGTCAATCAGGCATCCGCCATAATGAGGAAGATGTAATCCTCTCAGGCTTTCGGAAGTGCAAAAGCGCGTGATTTTCACTCTGCTTAGCATCCCTTTCACGGGTGACACGTTTACTCGCAGTCCGCTGCCTTACGCTAAGTATCGGGGCCCTTGGAGCAGTGACGTTGGGGCCCTGCTGAAAGTATTGCAAACTATTTTGTCATCACCTGCCCCTGTGTTCCTGCCCTAGTGCCAAAAAGGCGGAGAAGCTCCACTTGAGTTGTGGATAGAGTGATCAGTAAAGCACGCGTGTCTATGCGGTGTGAGTGAAGCAAGGGTGCTTTTTCCATGGATAGCGAGGTGCCAGAATTGAGGTTTTCAGCATATTCAGTCACATTATATATTATATTATAGCATTCCTGGAAAGGAGGTTCCACTTAGGCCTGCTGTGGAAACAACCTTTTTGACCTAATAGTTCAACAGCTCAGTCTCATCTGGCATATCCTGGCTTGACACCCAGGTAAGATGCAGTTAGTTTTACCATCATTCCTTAGCGTTCAAAAAGGAATTAGTCTGTGATACCTCGTCCAGTGTATATTGGAACAGACATGCAGTCAACACACAGACAAATGAACGCAAGTAAAGTGACCTGTGTAAGTGCCAGTAACCGTCAGGGTTGAATGAGGGGAAAAAGGTGACTGTGGAATTTTTCACAACATACGATCACCAGCAAAAGGAGAGCAGGAATTAATAATGGGAGTCTCAAGGTCAGAAAGCTCCGCTCTTCTCCGACCTACAAGGGCATACCGTGGAGATGAACGTGCCTGATTCTTTTGGCTATTTTGGTTTTACGGTTTCACTCCAAGGTGACACTTTGACAGCAAGTTGTTTCATGCCGTGCAGTCCAATGACTGAAGCTTCTCTGGCTTCCTGCTAGAAAGACACAGCATATCAATATCATGTTTAAGCACTGCTCAGGAACAGAGATCCGAAACAACTGAAAGAGCTAGCATGGGGTATTTAAAGCCACCGTGTTAAAACGCATACAATTTCACTCAAACAAATGGCGTTAGCTTCATGATTTGGCAGAGACTAAATGGATACAAGAACGTGGAATAATCCATTAATTTACGTGACAAAACTCAACACACTGGCTTTCCTGTTAAGGTAAGGGGATCCTTTCTGTATTTCTCGAGTGCTACCCGACAAGCTTTTTTTTACCCGTTTCTGCCGGTGCACATTTTTATTTTGCCTCATTAATTTCTTATGGCTTGCTGAAAAGCGACAACAATGTGAAGCATACCAATACAAGGGTACGAGAGAGCTCAGGCGACAAAGTCAGGCCCTATATTAATTAACTGCCAGATACATAATGCATTATATGATTCACATATCATATTATGATCCAAAAAAAAAAATTACAAATCTGTGAGGTTTGACCTATTTAGACCAGTCTCAGTATTAAACATTATTCATCCCGCATGAAAGAGACCTTTAAGTTTTTCACCACTTAAATATTTCAATAGCTCATTTGGGCCATGAGGCCCAATGCCATGAGGCACGATCATTTCTTACAGTCTCAGCCCTACGACATTTACTCTCCTGGCGCTGTGCTTTGAGATGACAAATCTGCAGCACGTCTGCGAGGTAAGTCATCGAGCTCTGTGAAAGTCAATGAGGTGGCTTTTACGAGTAACATGCTGTACTTTTTCTATAAATACCTTTACAAATACAGTACTGTGGCTGGATGGTCAAGGTGACCCTAATGAATATATGTGTTATCGGATTTTCGGGAAGGTGATTCGTATTGTACATACGTCGCACACATGCTGCAGTTGTACATGCACTGCAGTACTAATTAACCAACTTTTTTTACTTTAACAGAACAACTTATTGACATGCATATCATTTATAATTAAAGCCCCCCGTCGATTTTGCAACTCAAAACATGCAAACATTTTTCATTATCAAAACAAGATGTTAGAAAATGCATAATGCTGTGCTTCAAATGCATCACTAAGAGTAGCTGAGACAAAATTTTCTCACGTTATGTGGATTGAAAGTAAGAAAAAAAGAGTGAACTGAAAGCTTAAGGCCCATTCACAATAGAATGTATCGTGTATGATGGCAAGTGTGAAGGTAGCCGATCACACTGGTGAAACTGACCCGTCAAACTCTCTGCACATTCTCTGCCCTATACCTATGTTTTGATAAATAAAACTTAAATGAACCATATCAAATCTGTTAAAAGGTCTTCAGTACAGTCAGTATAATCGCGACATGTTGTTGATGGTAAGTCCGATACTGTCGGCTTTATTACCCCTGACAGCAAAGCGTGTAGTAATGCTTAAGGTGCCCAGGGGCTCGAAACTGTTTCAGGTTACAAAGGCTCTTTGCTTTGCTTCTCCATCTACTTTAAAATCTGGAGTGCTGTTGTTATATCTGTGTCACGTAGAAGCCCATTCACCTATTTCAAAGAAATTCTGCATTAAATCATGGGCTTAAATCCCACAGATTAATCTTTGCATTTCATTGCATTGATTCATTTGCTTTGCCAACATGCCGCCCTGCACCAGTAGGCCGTCAGCTAATAGCTGCAAACCCAATTAAAAGCTTGTATCAGTCACTGACAGGCCCACTAATGTGGTGTTAAGTATATTCTATTTATACAGAAAAAATGGAATATTTTTACTTGGAATAATATTTTTTGTGTGTACAAACCACCCTGAAATTCCTGCTGGGCAGTTTTTTTTTCCCCATTAAAAACGTCTGTTGTATAATTGTACACTGAAATTGCCTGCAACCTCAAACTGTTGCATATAATAAAAATATATTTTATAGGCCGTATTTTATCACTTACTTATTGACCCTTAGTTTTAAATGGGATGCTTTTACACAGCGTTCAAAATGCACTGGTTCTAATATGAAAAAAATAATTCTAAGGAGCACACAAAACAACAATCTAAACTAAATGCAGCAAGCATACTGCAAAGAATAACTATAACGTATTGCATAACAATTTTTGAATGCTACAAAAAAGTTTTGAATGGTGCCTTTCTATTTGATCAAATAAAATATATGTTTATCTTAATTATCTCCAATTATTTTTGAATTATGATGATGGAGTACATCAGGTAGCAAGCTAGTTATAACCGCTTGTTTTTAGCAACAGTTTCACCCTTAAGAGTTCTGACGGTTGACTGTGTCTTTGGGAATGCTGAACCTCTCTTTTTAATTTTGCCTCAAGTCTTTAGTATTTGAAAGAGCTCACAAATCCTGTCTAACCTTCTATTCCGGTGACTACACACAGTCCGATTTATTCTCATATTACACTCATCAAAGTTCTTTTTCTTGAAAAATAAACAGGGTAGACAGTGGCACAAGAACATGCTCAAGGATTTGTTTAAACTTCTCAGGCACTGCAAAGATAGCCACAGTTTTATTGTACTTTTATGTGTGTCTTTAGGGTAATTAATCACTGACTGCTGACTTCATTTAGCTGCCTAATAGCTGATTTTATCATGCACATCAATCAAAAGGTGTCATTTAAAAAAAATAAATTAATACAAAAATCACACTTGTGGCTGGTCTGATGGAAGTGCCGGCCAAGTTTGTCGGATGACTCTATAATGAAAGTCCGAAGCAGTTCAAAACGGTAGCTTTTTCATGGATATTAAACAGGGTGTTAGCGGCAAATTTCACCAAAAAATAATATATATATATATTTTTTTAATCGGTATTTCTAAGATTTATTTGGATGCTGTGTCTGCAAATTAATTTGTGTAATAAATTTAATGTGTTTTATAGTTATAACCAGTGAAGACTAATAAATGAACAAAGAGAAATTAATTGTTTACTAGATAAAAGTGATTTAATTGCAGGTTTGATTTCTCAAGGAGTGTTAAATTATTTTTAGCCATTATGAGTGTTGATTTGGAAATGTGTTCCAGCTGTTGTGAAATTATTTAGAAACACTATCCTGTTTCATGCTTCAGGCATAAATATCTCCTGTAAACAAATAAAACTATGTACATAAGTTTAATCTGTCAACATACACTTACAGATCAATAATTTAATTATCACTGGGTTTAAATTAGTAGGCTCTTTTCAGTTTGACTCTGACAGGTGACAAAATGCCAATAACAATTTGTCTTATGTTTCTCAATAATCATCACTGGTTTTTAAAAATTTCTTTTCTATAATTACATTACACCCAGCAAGTCCTTAAAATAATGAATTGCACTTGTATGGAATAAAACTTGAAAATCGGGGCTTGACTCAGCCGAATGAAGGAACAGCAGGTCTGTGTGAAGGTGAAGACAAGGAGCAGCAGAACATCCCCCACCCCTGGCCAGAGCTGGAAGGATATGGGAGTGGGGAAGAAGGAAGGAAGTACAAATATTGAAATAAAAAGGAAGCAGGTAAGTTTGAGCAATCTAAATACTGTTGTCACCAAACACTTAACTGAACACCTCAGGAGACTCTGTAAACAAGAGTGGTGAAAAGATGGGATACAAGGCTAAGTGGAAGCATGAGAAAGGGGGTCTGAGGAGTTTTTATAGCAATGTTGTAATTGAGTGGGAGTTTTTCAGGCCAGTACCTCTCTCCCGAAATGTTGTTTCTTCCAAACTTCAAATTAAACTGCTGAATGTGTTGTGCGATTAGTATAAGATGTTGGAGCATGTGGGAGGTTTGACAACACCCTTCCATGTCAGGAATTATCAGCCACACTTGGGGGGGGGCAAGCATCAGGTGTAGCCACTGAAGCCACTACATAATCATATGGTCTTTGTGAGAGAATTAAAGGGCTGGACTGTGGGGTTATGGGAATGCTGGGTTGTCTGGGGATTTTGTGTAGTGGTGCTTCTGATGATAATAAATCTCCTTAATATCAAACCATGCTGCCTCACTCCTGGTTCCTTCCTAGCATGGACATGTTCTGAAATGTTAAAATGAGTTTATGTGGTTGGTTGTGTGTCACCTGTGCTCTCTTACGATTCCCTGCTAAAGGAGGATCTAGCTCACCGTAGGGGGTCAGAAAAATTGAGCACATTTTATAAGTTTCATTTTTCTAATTCACGAGTTGGAAGTAGTAGACTGGTTATGTGTGTGGATGGGGGCTTGGAGACCACTGGAGGGCTTGCACCTGCCGTAGAGGGAGGTTGTTGACCCCCTGTTGGGACTCCATGAACAAGATAGAGGTGGGGTGGCAATAGGTTAATGAAAACAGCAACTGGAGGGTGGAAATAGCGGAGTGCACTTATATGAGTGTGCGCATGATTGACAGTAGAGCAAAGCTAGGGGTTTGGTCTAATATATCCCTTGAGAAATTATGTTTTTAACAAAACTTCAATATAGGTGGTTTTCAGTTTGGACTGTAAACGTCTATGATCTGCGGAAGTAGCTCAGTGGACCTGGAAGCCCTGAGGAGCTCTTGCGGATCACAGGCTATGAAGGGCTGGTTAAAGGTCAACTGAGTTAAATTAGTAAAGATTTATAACTGGAGCTTCCCTGCATGTGAGATTTATTGGAAAAGGTCACATGTGAAATGAGATCCAGGATAGGGCTTTATAAAGGAAGAACAATGACTGGTTCCAAGTTGTCTTTCTGAACTGCATCAGATCACCGGATCCCAAGGCTTTGCTATTGCATACTACTGCATTTATGCAAGAAGTTAAATTTACATGGCAAAAGTGCTAAAAGAAATTTCTGTGGTTAAAAACAAAAGCAGAATAAGAATATATGTCTAGGTGTATGTGTATCTTACCGTCATGACACGGTGTTAGGAGACTGCGGTAATAATTCCTCTGTTTGGTCCTCTTTTCTCGGGGATTGTGTGCTGAGCATTACTGTAATCTACTGACTAAATGACACCCAAAGGCAGCATGAGGAGAATTTCCATTAATCTGATGACTTAAAATGTTGTATTTTCATAAAACCTCTATATTGTCATTCCATTTTCATCTGAATGTTATCTATTGCAATGTCTTTCTTAATTTCCCATTAGCAGGAGTTTGCACAAATAAAAGCTCTGTTGTTATAGAAGACAATCCCTGTGCATTTAATTTTTTAAGCATATTTATCTTATTTACACAAAATAATCAAATGACTTCTTCTGTTGATTCCTCTAACTCAAAAAGACATTGTTTATCTGGTATAGCCTCCTTTCTTGTAATGATTATGAATGCTTATTAAAAATAACAAAACAAAAAAAGAGATTTTGTAGCAAAGAGTTTTTCACGTTGATACTGACAAATGTCTCTCCAAGGTCAAACATTCTGTTGGTTTCCAGTTATCAACATTATATATGTTTCTGTGGTTAAACAGTGTTAATTGCCTATTGTAAATTATTAACTCTGCTAAAAACACTTACTGCTTGAACTGAAATGAACCCTAACTGACCTTTCTGACCAACTTATTTTATAATTATTTTTCTGGGTTAATTTCCAGGAGGTCTAAGCACGATTCAGTTTTGCTGATGCATTAGATGAATTCAGAAACATAATATTTGAGCATTTAGGTTATATGTTTTATTAAGATTTGTTTGTATTTTGAATTTCTCTTCTATTTGGCTGACCCCAAGCTTCCACAAACAGTTATGTTTATTCCTTCATTCTCCGCTATCATCAGTAAGCAGGGTTGCGGTGGTCCACAGACCATCCTGGAAGTCCAGGACCTGAGGCAGCGCAAACAAACAGGATCATATTAAAGTGTCAGAATGGACACCCCAAGACCTGTGAGACACCAGTTTAATATTACTTATATTTTTATATTGCAAGACTCTAAATGAATGTATTTGCTATGAATTTTATATATTATACAGTTTTCTTTTCATATGTTTCCTTAGTACCTTATCATGTAAGGTACGGCAGGCAGCAGCCAGTGTTTGATAAGTACTCTTCTTATTTCAGACTTACTTTCACAGCTAGGGTATGACCCCAATATCTTATGCTCCTACAATAACAGATACTTCTAACCACGTTCCCCTGGAGCAGGTGGCTTTATCTCTTGTAAGTCAGTCTTCCCTTTGAATTGCGACTCTTCATTTTGCCACTGCAAGAAGCTGCTCAATATGTCTCCTTGGAAGGTCTCTAAAAATGAATAAAATCAATAAGTGTTTTTTTAACACTGAATTCATCTTCTTTTTTGTGTTTGCCTCATCAGCAATAGAAAAATTACTTCTGCTCTGTGCAACCTTCAGAGCTTTCTAAATAAAATGATCATCTGTAAGGACTACTTCATATGAATGTGGCATTTTGGCTATATTTGAGATGCATTTCACCCGTGAGTATGAATTATTCAATTTAGTCTGGCCCCACAGAAAATGAAAAATACATATACAAATACCTTTATTTGAAAAAATAACAATGGCAATTGAACATTTCACAAATTCTGCCTTTTGTGAAACATTTATATTCAGGCATTTTGCATATGAAAAACAGCTATGAGTTTCAGATCTGTCATCACAGTGCAATGTTCAGCATCCTTACAGTATCAGACTTATGTGTTGCTTTCCAGCCCGTGCAGCAATGTGTTCTGAGTGCATGCTGCTATTCTTCATCTTCTGTTTTTGTTTGTTTATTGACCTTCTGGGCCTTCTTTAGCTGGTGAGGCATGTCATTGAAATTGCTTTTTGTAACTGTGAAATTTGGTAGTGGAAACCTATTATCAGCAAAAACTGATAAACTGCTGCAGTGGTTCTGTGCCAACGGAACAGCTTGTTTTATAGATGCTTTGTTTTATGGTTGCACATCCTGGAAACGCACACAGACACACAAGTCCACTCCAGACACATAATTTTCTTCATTTGAAACCCGAGGTAAACACCTCCCAGACAGTGTAAGCACATTAAAGATTGCCGTATGAATGACATCAAACAAAATATTAAAATACAAATGCAAAGTTGAGTAGGAACAGATAAGATCAAGCAAAAGTTTAGGAGACAGTGGATGAAATTCTGCCTTATGAGTAAATAAATTTAAATCTATATTTTTTAAAATAAATATTCAGCTTCTGGAACTCATTCCCCTCTAAGCATAGATTTTGCCCTTGATGTAGGATTTATGTCCTCCCTAGGTTCTCTTGCCAAAATATAGGCATCTTATTATTCTTCAGTCTTAATCTAAAGTGAGACATATAAATGGCTCCACCAAACGGTGAAATAAATCTAGCAGTGTTTATTGGCAGATATCAGTACCTCCAAGGAAGTAACTAAACTAAAAAATAAAAAAGAAAACGCTATTTTAACCATCAGCATTTTAGAGCCATTCTTCTCCCAACATGCTACACAAGCCATCCTCTAATTGTGGGGGAAAAAAAACGGTGTGATCAGAGGATTGATGGTACAGTTGTGGAATGCTAAATGAATAAATGTAGACATGAGTGATGAATTGATATTAATACCCTGTGCCTCTTCTCTTATTACTAATGTGTAAGGAATCTCCCAATTAATCTCGGTTATTTATTGTGGTCTGCACTTCTGCTGGTGAAATAAATTACAAAATCAGCAGTCAGTATATTTCCTGATTTAAGCTTAAAGTTAAAAACCTCAATATAAATAAGTACTTTAACACAAATCAAAAAATCTCTATAGAAAAATAACTGTGATATATAGGTAAAGTTGAGTTTATTATTAATTTTCTGGGCGTTCAAGTGACATGAATAATCTGCTATGTGTTTTGGAATAACATTTCTGCGAGTATTTGGATTTTTCTTGTATCGCTTCCATTTCTACTAAGCTACAGTAGCAAACTTTTTGGACACCCATAGCCTTACACTGAGCTCCTTATGAATTATTTAATTACTAAATTTGCACTTGTCCAAAAGACCAGCAGCACAACCTCAGCCATTTGATATCATTATGCATTATATATAGTCTATGCAGTTTTCTTAGACAACATCCTGAAAAGCTCCTCAAACATTAAAAAAGAAAGACGACCTTCAAGGGAAGCCATGTTTTTTTTCCTTTCTTTTTCTAAGGTCATTTGAGTTCTTTCCTTACATCCATTTTCAACAAACTCACCTGTTAACAGGGATTGTATTCCGTCGTCCAACTTTTAACCACTTAAAAATACATACGATAAACTTGAGTGGGATATAACTGTTTTGTAGCATATCCAATACTGAACAATTTTAAAGAAAACAGCTACTGAAAGCCTCCCAGCCTCCTGTGGTGTTGTTGCCATAGCCTTTATGAGCTGTCAAATGTCCCCGCGCAACTGCTGCAGAGCAAGGGTGACTTTGGCTGACAGGAGAAGCCACTGGTTTGAGTTTCACTTTTAATACTTAACTGGATCAGTTACTGCTCTACTCACACACACAGAACACACCCCTAGTGTTCAGAGAGTTATTGTCTTGATAGGCAGTTAATTAAGCTTTATAAAGATCAATGCAGATCTTGGGCAGGTCTTACGATATTGCACTTGAAATCCCGGGACAAAAACTTGCTCTTTATATTAAGGTAAATGTATAAAGGCAGTCAAATTGATCAATCAGTTTTGAAATGTCCTCACTGGAGATATATCCTGTGATTTGACAAGGAGCTCAGATTTAAAATAAATAAATAAATAAATAAAGTACAAAAATAAATAATAAAAAGAAGTATTTGCAAAGCTAGTGGTTGCTGTCTCAATAAGTTTGGACTTCATTTATTAACCCCTCTATGGGAGGCAAGACGAATGGCAGTACTTGGCTGTGAAGCAAATTTATTCACTGGCAGAAACTTCAGTGTCTCAGCATAACAACTGTGGATTCTAGCTGCAGAAGCAAGGAAACATATATATGAGAGCTGGTGCTGCCTGGATCAGAAAGTAGAAAGGGAAATAATAATAACACATTATATATCTCCAAACTATATTACCCGTAAGTGGTTGGATTGTGTTGGAAGCCTCAGAGAATGACAAACCAGTTGTAGACCAGTGGAAAGGAAAAAAGCAATAAAATATTTCTCACCAAACTTTATTATTCTTACGTTAATGTTACGTGTGTGTGTGTGTGTGTGTGTGTGTGTGAAGTGCCATTTGTCCTCATCCTGACAAATTAGGTGCAATCTGCCTGGAGGAACATGCCACTAATATGTGAAGTACTCTGTGTCTGTGACTGACTATGCAAAAACCTCACTTAGTGTTAGAAGTACCACTTTGGCACATTTCAAGTCTGTGGCTTGGAAAACAAAGTCATGTATAAATAACAAACAATATCCATCTAAGGAAAGTTTGCTAAAGATGAGCTGCTAGGGGAATGTCTGAAGCAAGCAGGCGACGTGGATAGCAGGGAAGTAAAGGAGGATAAGCCTGTCCATGGAATGCACCACTGACAGACAGCAGAGGTGGTCAACATGGGGAAATTGTACCAATGGCTGGAAAGGACAGAGCTGAAGCACAGTACGGAGGCGTTGATCATGGCGGCACAAGAAAAAGCCCTCAGCACCAGGTCAATCAGAGGTAACGTATCAGACAAGACCCCAGGTGCATACTGAGCAAAGAAGCCCTAGCAACTAGTAGCAGCTGCAAGATGCAGGCAGGGACAATGTATACTGAGATACACAACCAAATGGCAGGGGTAATATAAAGAAACATCTATAAGGAATATTACTTGGACACTCCCAAGTCTAAATGGGATGTACCACAGACAGTGATGGAAAACAACAGAGTCAAGATCCTGTGGGACTTCCACATCCAGACAGACAAACAGGTAGAAGCCAAAGATCCAGATACAGTAATGATACATACTGAGGAGAAAACAGCAGTGGTGATAGATGTAGTGGTAGAAACATAAGGAAGAAGGAATATGAGAAGCTGGACAAATACCAGGGATTGAGAAAAGAACTGGAGAGAATGTGGAAAGTGAAAACCAAAGTAGTCTGATTAGTAATAGGAGCACTTGGGGCCATAGACCCTAAACTGGAGGAGTGGCTCCATCAGATCCCAGGTATGACAACATCAGTCTCAGCCCAGAAGAGCACAATTCTAGGAACAGGAAAAATACTGTGCTGTACCCTCAAACTCCCAGGTGTATGGGAGTCTGAGGAAAGTTACCACCCACAGGGGAAAACTGGATGAAAAGGGATTTATATATCGGCCTTTTATTTTAACCGTATAGTTAAAATCCAGCCTTAACTCAAATTGTACAAAGTTTGTTGGGGATACTTCCATTTCCTTCCATTGAGCCTCATTCCAAATTAATTGCCAAACATTTGCTGCGCTCAGCCTGTGACTGTGTGAGAATTTGTATGCAATCCACAATGTACCCTGTCTACTTACCATGCTTTCAGCCTTCAGTACTAGGCTAGGTGTCATCACGGTTGTTGGCATACAATTGGATAGATAGATGGTGGAGGGCTTATATATATTGTCCAGTGCTGATGTGAGAATTATGTATAAATACTATGGATGCCTGGCAATCAATGGTGCTTCCTTCTTTTCATCTGTATAACAGAATTAAACAAAAAATGGTTCATGTGTCTTCTGTTTAAATACAAGTTCTGTTTTATTCCATGGTTACCAGAGATAAAATGGCAAACACAGTTTATGTAATGTGGATATCAAAGGTTTACAAACTGCTCACGACAAGGCTGCTCTCAAAGGTTGCATTGAAATTCAAAAATATGACCAGTTCTGCCTAACACCCATCAGATCAAAAGATTTTAATTATTGATATTATGTCAGAAGCTTCACGTATATGATAGTGATTACAAATTAACTTTATGTAAGGTCATTAACTTTTTATCAGTGCCTTCGATGATGCGACAAGATTTTTGAAGAGGTGGCTTATTCGTAGTAAATATGTGCCTTTAAGGTTATTGTATCAGAAAAGGATTTATAAATCTGAGTCTTGAATAAGTCTTGAATATGTCATTCAGATGAATTCAATGCAATTATTTTCAATTCACTCAAATAATATTTATATAGCTCTCTTCCCATCAGGTTGCCCAAGGGAGCATAACACAATAGTGCTAAAGGTACAGAAAAACAAGCTGTAAGTAATACTAACTGTCATGTACATAATACAAGTCCCGGATTTGTGTATAATTTCTGGAAATCGTATTTTTCATAAGTGCCAATGTTCATGATCATTAGTTCAATCATCAAGATCATTAGTTTGAGATGCCCCTCTCTTACCTTCTTTCACAGATAAGTATGTTTTTGGTTGGTATTTCGTTGGAGAATGAAGTACTGTCTAAAAAGCTTTAACCCTGAAAGAACGTCAAGCCTCTGAAGAACACAGTGATAGTCATGGTGGTTAAGGTCAACTGGATAAAGATCACCAGATCCACAAACAGCTAATAAACCCCGCACTGACATGTTCGCCTTTGTACTGGATAGCAGGAACCACAACTCATGTGCTCACCCTCTCTGCATCTTACAGAGAGGTTTGACCCGAATACTGAATTTTGTCTTGTGACTCCACAAGACCAACTTCCATTCCTCAAATGTCCAGTTTCTGTGCTTTTTGACTCATTCATTTTTGGTTTCATGCAACTGTACTCAAACTTCTGACAAGTGCTATAATTAACAGGGGGGGAGAAAGAAAGCAATACATGAAAGAGAATGAAACCCCTTAGGCCTCCAACTCCTGCGGTTCAAGTCCAAATACCTGCCAATACAGAACAATTAATTCATTTCTGGTATTTAGTGTAGAGCTTTTGGATTGTCTCAGATGGTCATTTGAACTGTTTGGTCAGCAGGTGCTCTTTGGTGGGTCAAGGTATGGACACTGGGATAGCTCTCAGGTGTCAACCTGGCCAGCACATGCTGGTGCCTCAGGAAATAGAAAAGGTACATATGTTTGCTCTAAATAGATATGCAACAAACAGGAAGGAGAACAACACATGAAAGACCAAACTGGTTCATGCAGCAAGCCACTGAAACTTCACTGATATTTGCAGCGCAGCTGAATCTCAGCTTAACAGATACACATGCTCTTTATTGTTAAGGTAATTTTAAAAGAGCGAGTGAAACAAGCAGCAATAATAGGAAAAGTTAGTAAGTTCATAGTCATAAAGGGATCAGCCACGATTATGCCGATGAGGCTGTTGACCCCTTGCAGTGATCAGCCAGCTGGAGAGATTAATGGGGCCCTGGAGATTAACAGAAATGCACAGCTGTGGGGATGCCAGAGTTAATAGACAAGTGTGGAAAATCTACACAGCGGTAGAAAGGATCTTTAAAAACACGTCTCAGCTGCGCAAGAAGAGCCTTCTTTGCAATCTTTTAGGCAAAAATTGCCAAGTTTATTATCGCTGTGGCTGTCATAACATGCTTGATAGAGGCAACTTTTCTGCAGCACCTTTCATTTCATTTGCTCAGTGCACTCATGCTTTGCTAGGGTATAGATACTAGATAAGGTCACGTTCTTTTTTTTTTTTCCAACGCAACTGTGTGCACTTAGAGCTATAAGGGGAGCAGTGCATGTGGAGTGTTGCCATGGACGACAAATTTTCTGTTATTCCTCGTAGTGCTTTGATAGACAGAACTAATCGATGTGGCTGAGAGGTTTATTAATAGCGAACGCTGACAGGGGATGGAGAGGTGTTATGTAACATAAATTTGGTGACCTGTTGATTTCGGTGCCCATCCCAGTGCTGCTGCTATCCTTAAGCATGTCTGTATGTGGACCCATGTGTCTGTGTGCACCTGCTCCTCCCCTGCTCCCATCTCCCAGCATATTGGTGGCTTAGATGAGTGAAACGAAACTTCTGCAGTGAAAAAACCACACAAATGATTCTGTGTCTTAGCTTATCTCATTCTTTCTGCTGCCTGGGCTTCATTTTGCCTGTGTAGCGTTTCTCTCTCCGGGAGTCTCTGTTTGCCTATTGCTGCTGATTCCAGTTTGAAAGGACATCACAGGAATGATACCCAATTATGTCAGATACACAGCAAAGGGGACGATTTCTCTTGAATGCGCAGAAAATTTTATGGTTCCAGCTTCTCTGTTTCAGCAACAGCACTTTTATTAGTACACTCTGTATAAATAACACAGAAAAAAAAAGTCTCAACCGTACAGTCATTTACAGAGGAGAGAATGTGGAGAGGAATAAACATTTAGAGGAAAAAGACTCCAAGACAGCCAAATGCCTCAGTGTGATATTTCAAAAGTAAAAACAGAGTGCACAGTAAACTAAATTTCACTTACTTCGTTGTATTGTGGGGGATGATGACTTTTTAATCAGGTTTTATTACATTTTTTTCATATTTTCAGCGTATATAAAAATAACATAAAAATGTGCAATTTAAATGCAAATTATCTTGAAAAGCACTTTAAGGATAAATGCAGACCACAACTGTTATCTTACAGTGTTATCATGAAACTATCTGAAATCTCAAATGATATTTCAGAAGTATTTAACTGGCTTGAAACACAAACATTAAAAACAAAAGAGGTTTGCTGTGAATTCTATATTTTAACTCGAATAGATGTTTGACAGAAAATCATAGTCATAGAAAATCATTATTTTTAAATGTTCTTACAGTACAAGACATGAACAGTAGTTCCATTTGTCCAGTATCGGTATATTATAGCCCAGTGCAAAGTTGTGGTAGTCCAGAACATATTCTAGAAACATAAGAAATTAGGTAGGGCTCACGCTGGATGGGACACCAGGTCATCACAGGGCAGTCAC
Organism: Arapaima gigas; assembly: GCA_900497675.1. Classification (NCBI taxonomy): domain Eukaryota; kingdom Metazoa; phylum Chordata; class Actinopteri; order Osteoglossiformes; family Osteoglossidae; genus Arapaima; species Arapaima gigas. The sequence goes on from UFQX01000026.1 coordinate 2,449,581, forward strand.
ACACACGCATCCACTCACACACACACTACGGGCAATTCCACCAGTCCATCTGAAACAGAAGTGGTTCAACTGGGGGAGGAAACTGGAGCTGCTGGAGGAACCGCACAAAAACAAGGCGAAAACACAAATTCCACAACTGGATTTGAACCCATGTCCAAACCCACAACATATCCATCCACTGTCACCCTAATTTTAATCAGTACTGAGAAAAATATTATCTACACAACGTAGTTATACAGCCAGAATTAACCTTTTCAGGGCATCAGTTTAGCATCACCTAGAAAAAAAAACAAAAAAAACCCACATTTAAAAAAAATAATAATGTAAGTATTTGTTAACCAATGAATTAATGCCTCACTAGAAACAAACTGTTTAACCTTGGTTTCTTTGTGAAAACATCCAGATGAATAAATACCTAAAAAATGTAAGTCTCTTTATGAATGAGCAATTAAGTTCAGTTATTGGTGGCAACAAGAGCAGTTTACTTTTTGACACTTCTGTACATTAATTTGGTTGACTTTACCCAAGAGCCAGTGGATCAAAACATTGACTTCAACCAGTGTGGCTGCATTTTTGCCTACCTCTTAAACCCTCAAATGCACTCAAATCATTCAAATAGATTGAAGGTAGACGTTTTATTATTTGTTACAAGCAAACAGAAAGTTTCTTGTGCCTCAGCACTGTGCTTAAAGTTGATGGCGCATGTTGTTTGAAAATTACATTTTGTATTCAACCAGCAGGTTTTGCACTGGCTGATGGAATGAATAATAATGAAGGCCACTGGTTGCACAAAGCAGTTTATTTCTCTTTAATTTTCCCAGCGCTTAAGTATTAGCTGGATGTAGGAAATGACAGAAGCAATGCTACAGTTGCATTCCAAACATGAATTTTGAATTTTCTTAAGGTTACTGTCACCAAAGAGATCTGGAAGCACTGTTGCCCTTTCACAATTTTTTATTTTAATTAAGTGAATCGTCGTAATAAACAATAGACTTATGTGGTTAAGAGGAAGAAGGAAAATTCCCAACCTACTTCCAGGTAAATTAATGCACAGAACCACCTTCTGCTTTTTTTCCCATTTTTCATTGCAGTCATAGTACATTGTCACAAATGTCAAGCAAAGACAAACAGCACCTCTTAAAAGCAGTTATACAGAAGACCAGAGAAACTGCCAGCCATTACTAGCTAGTGCTCAGATAAGGTTTTTACTGGCCTATGTCACGTGGTTGCTTCACCATTGAGAAGTATTTGTGGAAACTATCCTTTCTTACCTGATATGAAATCAGTTTGTAATAGTTTAAGGTTAATATTCTGCAGGGAGACAAGGTCCTAAAACAACATGAAATATCTGCCGCCCTGCGTGACATTGCAAATACTGTAAATCTGCATCCGTTTTTAATTGTTACCTCCATCAAGAGGTCTTATGACGCAGCAGGTTTTCATCTCAAGTTTTCAGAATCATACAAATATTTTGGTATTTCATAAATTTATTTTAGCAGAATGAAAAAACTGCTATGAAATAGTCAAGGGAATGCACACTTGATTTTGACAGCACTAATTGTAGCTTGGGTCATAAAAAAATGTAAAAAAACTGCTTAATTTGACCAACTTTTCCACTGGATATGAGGACTATATATACAATATATACAATACACACACACACACACACACACATATATATAAATAATGCCTTTCTGTCCCAGTTTACCACTGTGGTACAACTTTCCTTCAGATTCGAGCCTCCTACCAGAGGGCTGGGAGTTTGAGGGTGCAGCACAGCATTTTTCCTGTTACTAAGATTGCACTCTTCTGGACAGAGACTGATGTTATCACTCCTAGGATGTGACAGAGCTGCTCCTTCAGCTTAGCAGTTACACCCCCAAGTGCTCCAACCACCAGTGGGACTACCTTGGTATTTCTCCTGCTTCTCATATTCCTTTTTGTTGATGTCTTTCTCACTCAGAATCACTACATCTATCACTACTGCTGTCTTCTCCTCCTTGTGTATTATCTTTATATCTGGTTGATTAGCCAGTATCTGTTTGTCTGTCTGGATGTGGAAGTCCCACAGGGTCTTGGCTCTGTTGTTCTCCACCACTCTCTGTGGTACCTCCCATTTAGACTTGGGAGTGTCCAAGTCGTATTCCTTGCAAATGTTTCTTGTGTATCTCAGTATACACTGTCCCCGCCTACGTCTTGCAGCTGCTGCTAGATGCTGGATTATCTCACGGGGGCTCTGTCGCACAGTCTGCACCTGGTGTCTTGCTGATATGGCACCTCTGTTTTGACTGACCTGTTGCTGAGGGCTTGTTCTTGAGCTGCCATGATCAGTGTCTCTGACCTGTTCTTCAGTCCTCCCTTGTCCAGCCATTGGTAGGATTTCCTCATGCTGGCCACTTCTGCTGTCTGGCATCGGTAAATTCCACAAAGAAGCTTATCCTGCCATGGCACCTTCTTTGCTTCCCTGCTATCTATCCCTTATCTTAGGTGCTTTAAATATAAACAACCTAAATACATCTTATGCCATTCTTCAGCAGTGTTGATGCTGATCAGCTCTAAAAACCTTTTCTTTGTTAGTGTGAAGAATTGTTTTTTTTAGCTGAATATAGTGAAAACAGCAGAAACTATAGCAGTGAGGTAAACTTTTTGTTTTTTAAAATACAACATAAAAGACACTGGCAAATGATCAAGAGGAAGATAAACCTCTAGTCCTCAGATGTGAGCAAGAAAATGAAGTGAAGTGAAATACTGTAGCATCTGTCTATATTTCTGCAAATCCTGACACATATCCATTATAAGAAGAGGGGCAGAGAAGTTATCAGGGGAAAGCAGATGAGTGGACTCCTGTAAATCTTTACGCTCAACAGTAAGGAAAAGCCACAAATGTCTTTTCTGTTTGACCTCTGGCAAAGGTCATTTTACAGGGCTTGCGCTCATGTGGAAACCTAAATTAATGTGACAGGGCTGATTCATTTCCCTTTGGAGGGACTGAAGCAAACCTGGCAGGAGTAGTTTAGAACTTGGACAAAGGTGCAATTTACACAAATAACCAAAAAATGACTCCAGATTTGTACATTAAAAATGTATAAATCACACATCTTGAAAATATACGTTTGTGCTTGTTTTAGCAGTGTAAATTTGATTTATGGAAATCTGTTGTTTTGCGATATTAGACACTATACAGGCAATTTTTTTCTTCACATGGCACCTTAGCCCATAAACAACATTTCTGAGTCGCTGCTCTGACTCCCTTTAATTAGTTTTCTAATTAAACGCATATTCTGATAAAGCCACTGAACCCTAGGACTGGAATAATTCAAGTCCTGCTATATTAATTAGATAGCAGTGATTGATAAGTCTCATTTTCAGTCATAAATATCAAATTTAAGAAATGTTCATGTTATCTTGCGTACCCACCATGGCCTTTAAGTTAATATTTATGTAAAGCAGTGTAGACAAGATATGTTTTCCACTGTGTATCTGTCTGCGCATGTGCACTTCCAGGATTTCTTAAATTCTGAAGTTAGTAACCAGATGGTATGAAGGTAAGAAGCTGCAACTGCATTGAAAAACAGGAGTTCAAGCCTTCATTATTTTCTTTGTTACTTTGGATTTTAACAATATTTCAGAACCACGGTGGAAATGGAGTACAAGGTGTTGGTAAGACACGCCAAATCTAAAGCATCATGAAAACAGAGGTGACCATTTTGGATGCTTTGACTGGACTGTGGCTTCAAATGCAGCTTATTGTCAGTGTTCACATGTTCTTGTGTTATTTTGGGTTAGCTTTGGTTGCTCTGGTTTTCTCACATAGTCCAAAGATGGGTACGAAGGATCACTACGATAAACAAACTTTTGTACCTTGGCCTGCTATAAAAATGATGTGTATGATCACCAATTAACTTTGACTCGATTGCTGTTACCTCTCCACACCTTTTCACACCATCTTAGTTTTAAATGAGTCCAGTCCTTCTATTTCTACTTTTCAAGAAAACTCCGAACCCAGTGACTGTGACACCCCAGCGACAAGTGTTATGCATATATATGGGGGAATAGAAAGTTTTAAGAAGTTTTTATGTGGCTGAACTCAATTTTTGTGTCTCGTGTTTTCCTCCCAAGTCTTTGTATGAGTTATAATACAAAAATGATGTACATGTACTGCTGTGCATAACTAACTGACATGTACCCTAGATTGCATTTAGGCTCGTCCTTTCGGTGGTACTAAAATCTCGAGTCTCTCAGTAAAATTGTTAAAACAAACACCTGCACTGGTGAAAATGTTAATCATTTTCACATCATTTAACCCTTCCAAGTTCTTACCATGTGCATTCTGTGTGCTATATAGGACAAAACAAGATAAACTAATACGTAAACAATCCTGTGTTATGGATTATATGTAAATTTGTATTGTCTCAACTTATGTAGGCATTTGTTGTCTAGATATTGCAAGCAGTTTTATACTTTAGTTAGTGTCTAGACATAGAATTATGTATTTAATAGAATCAGCAAGCTTGCACAGAAATATAATATTGCTAGACTTCCTCACGACATTAACTGTTCTCAGACTGCAGGAAAAACCGACGTGTGTGCTTCTGAAACCTAAGATGACTTTATGTTCTTGTACGGACACCACTAATGAATAATGTGGAAAATTATCTCTAATTACTGTAATTACATTCTTGTAAGATGTAACAGTAAAAAATCTATTTGTCATGTTACGTACATTTGCTGTAAAGGGAAACAGTGTGTAAGTTCCAATGTTGTAAAAGTTGGTCGAGAGTAATGTTGAGTTGAAATAGTTTTTCAGTTGTGTATAATGACTTGAACAAGTTTACAGTGCATACAGGTAAATGGACATGAACAGGAAAAACTGTTTTCATTTTAGATGACATTTTATGTATCATAAAAAACACAACTAAAGTTTCATAAACAAATGCCCTATAAACACAACACTTAAGGAGATGCCAGACAGAATACACACATGTGGACATCAGTTCTTTGTGGACTTCTTTCACACACCATTACACACCACACATCTGGACATCATGCTAGTTCCAACACATACAGTATGTCTTGTTACAGTCAACAAACACATAGTTATCACCATACCGCTATTTATATCCTTTCTGCACGTAATGAGGATTTTCTTTGAAACAAAAGACTGAGAATCAAAGATGTGATCTAACAACAGTTTTTCCAGATCTATGATTTCCAAAGCAAAGCATTGCAAAGAACAAAAGCCTATTACTTTTATACTATACTAGTTGATTTACCCAGCATTGCCTGGGTCAGAAAGTGGAAATATAACAGAAATGATACAACATCTGTGACCAAACTGTGTTAGCTTTGAAGTGGTTACATTAAGTACATTGTATTGTTAGTGCTGGTGAACATGTTTGTGTTAGTCAGTAACATGTGTGGTGCCCTGCATTGCATTGTATGACTTGGCCAATATGTATGTAGCCCTACAAATGCGTGTGTGTGTATGTGTGTGTGTGTGTGTGTGTGTGTGTGTGAGACCTAACCTAGGGTAAAAAGTACCTGTGTGCTAAATTTCAAGTCTGTGGCTTAAAAAACAAAGCCGTGCATTAAAAAAAAAATACAAACAAACTTATAGACTTAAGCTGATTTATAGACAGCTATATAGAAACAAATTTCTTACAACTGTGCTGGTTTATGGAACAAGGCACAATTCAAAATAATAATACTCAAACTGGAATTTTTTATAACTCAGCATGAGTTTTGTATGACAAAATATTTTTTAAAGAAAAAAAGCAGAAGTATTCCATTTGTGTATATATTTTCATTGTTGTTAACTTTAATTCAGTTAGTTGTTCAAAATTATCTTAACCAGCCACTCAGTCTGTTGATCATTTTGCACTGATGTTCAGTAATAGTGGTTCATAATAACTAATCATAGGTTGGAAGATAAAAAATACTTGTATTTGTGAGGTTCCTCAATTAGGTACCGATATCTAGAATTTTGTTTATCATTTCCTGATATGTATTTTGAAATTTTAGACCTAAATTATTCAGTGGTTCCTCAGCAGAGTTTAGAAAATACAGGAAAAAATTAATATATTCTTCAGCATTGTGGAAGCTAAAAATAATAAATGAAAGTACAATAATAGAACTACAAAAAGTAAATAACAGCAAAACCTGAAGCTCAACCTCCTGAAATTTGTGGGGTTGGACATGTCTGGATACGTTAATATAATGCATACAATAAGCTTGCCTTACAACTCCTAAACAAATATACACATTCCAGTGGTTTTTCAATAAATTTCCTTGTGTTTCTAAATCAGAGGAAGAACAAAAATCAATAAAACAACTCATGAATATTTATGAGGCTGAAATTATGTTCTGTTTTTTTTTTGGCATGGAAATGAATGCAAGGCATGTTGGGCCCATTTCAGCAAAAGAAGGTGACAGGGTGAAGGGAGCCCAGAATTAAAGAGGCCCATTGCTGCCAAGCTTGAAGCGCCATTATTGACCTGGAACAAATTGATGTGTTGGGGGAAATGCTCAAATTTGCAGCTGAATGCCAAGAAATATTCTAAATATTATACTTTTTGTCCATTAATATGACTTTTAAAGGTGGACCTGTATTGTCAGACAGTATCACTCTTGATCCAAAAAATAAAATATAAGTGCAGAAGGAAATAAAATGCTTTAAGAGTGGTGTCTGAGAAAATGCCTGGAACTGTGTGGGTGATACAACTTGTACAGTAATAATTATTGTACACAATTCTATTTTATCTGCGTCCTTTGCTGAATGCAATAAATTTAGTGGAATACACTGTATGCTGCTTTGGATAACAGTGTCTGCTACACTAAATGAATAAAGCAATACAGTACTTAGTCACAGTGTGTTATAATAACCTTAGAGACTGGATTGTGTACGCAATATCCCACTATCTGTGCGAATAACATCTTTGCAAATTAAGGCCGATTCCAATTTTGTTTCATTAACTGACATTATGACAATATGAATTCATCAAATTAATCTGTTCCCAATGAACTCCAAGCATTACAGGTGTAATAGACAATAGAAAGAAAATTAGCCTGTCTATAATGTCTGTAAACTTTATTAAGTAAGTCTTTTTTTAACTAAAACAGAAATTCATTTTTAATAACTTTATTAAATAGACAAACACAATGAGGGAGACACAGAGGTGCAGATAATGTGTGTAATTTGCAAATTCTCCCTGTGTTTACATGGGTTTCTTTGCACAGTCCAATGATTTGTTTCTGGACCGGTGTTTCTAAAGGAGCAACAGTGTGTGTGTGTGTGTGTGTGTGTGTGTGTGTGTGTGTGTCATTGAATCAGTTGAATCAGTAAAACTGTGACTGTCCTGTAATGGCCTCATATTTTGTCATTGGTCTTTCACCTTATGCTTCCAGGATAGGTGCTGGACCACTATGGTCCTGCAATAGAGAGGTAGTTATTGATGAAACTATAAGTGGAACTAAAACTGAGAAATGAAATTGAAATCCAGAACAGGTACTTTCTCCTGAATACAATAGAACAGACAACATATCAACACAGAAGAAACCATGGCTTCAAGCTACTGGTACAGCATGGCATATAAATAAAGACATTGCAATAAGTAGATAGATAAATAAGTAGAGACAAGTGGTAATTTCTAATGAAGAATGGATACAATTGCAGGATCAGAGATTGAGATCCAGGTCCTTTAATAGCAAGGTGCTGACTCAAATCAGCCTCATATGATAAATAAAGCAAACTGATTTATAAAGGAAAGAATAAGGAAAGCTTGGTCACCTTTCAGTAAAATACAAGGACCCAATGAGCAGCCGCTTCTGTCAGAGGCCTCTCAAAGTCTCTAGTCCTTTAGTCCAAGAGTGATTTGTGATGGTGGACAAATCCAGAATCATTCAGCATTAATGTGCATTTGCTTTCAAACTTTGTGGCAGCAGCTGCATCTTCAGTCTTCTTGTAGTTGTTTTCTTTGAGCTGCCCCCCTATTTTTAAACACATTTAGTGTTCACCTCACAGGGAACCTCAAAATATGTGACACGACTCAAACTGGTCTCCCAGAAAGTAAATTTCTTCATCCTGGACTATTACTCATACTAAGCTCTCAAATATTATGACCACATCATCTCCAGCGTTCGATGTTGGCAAGTAAAACAGCACTGTGAATCGGTAAAAGCATAAAATATATTACTGTTACCAAATCAAAATAAAATAAAGGAAAAATAAAGAAATGCATGGGATACGGCTCATGCTATATCACTTTAAGAAAAATCACAAACTGAGGACTAGAAATCTTCTGAGAAGATGAGAACATTTTTCCTTAATTTACAGCCCCTGCTGGCTCCCCAGGAAGCCATGTGATAAATGGTCCCTGACTGGTCCCTGAAACAAAGTGAGTAGGATCAAAATGAGCAAGGTTTTTGCACTTCATAAATTATCTGTGCAGATGTCACTCAGATGCTGTGGTAAAGTACTGATGTAGAGAGTGCCTGACAGTGGGATGAAAAACGTGGAGCAACACGGTTAGAACACTTTAGCTGAAAGTCAGGACCACAAAGATATGAGCGGAACAGCACAGATTGAGCTCGTATTGTGTGATATATCAAAGAACAGAGAAACAGGAAGAGAAATCTGAATTGTTTACAATTCCTGGACCCAAATAATGCCAAAGAATGAGAAATCGGGGTTCATACACTTTCATAACATGGATCATGTTCGGCCAGCTAATATCGTCTGTCTAAGTGGTGAATTTGATAAATCTACCGAGTATTATAAGAAGGGGAGAAATCACAGCCATTGCAGTGCACTGGCTTACAGGTACAAACTAATGATATGTCATAAGTAGAGCAGTTTTTAAATTTGGTTACATTTATTACATTTTACTCTTCTTAATTTTAGTTATCCAAGCTGGAATATGTTGTAGTAACTGAGAGTAAGCTACCATAAATGGGACTTTTTTGAACTCCTCTCCAATGTTCACAGATTTAAAATTGCTGCGATAGTATGGAGGTAATTAATGGTCTGGATCATTTGATCAGCTGAAACATTAAAATTTATTAGGAAGGTAAGATAAGCCTAATACTACTTTAAATTTTGATTTTAAGGTAAAAACAATTTTAGGATCCTGTTTTACATATTAATTACTTTATAACATCTAGTCTGTGGTTACTACCTTATTCAAATAGGATTTAAACACAAACAAGCAACGCCAACATCAGTTCTGTCTAGTGTCACTAAAAAATATTTCAGGTTTATATAGTTCATAGTTTCCATGATATAATTTAGAAAAAAAGATTATGCTTGATAGCTGTATAGTAATACAACTGTTACAGTCTTGATGGTACTACTAAGGCACTAACATCAGTTTGCTGAAGTTCTTTTCTCTTTTTTCTCATCAATCCCAGACACAGTATGCTGGGTTTTCACATGATGATGTTTCTCTGACATAGTATCTAAACTGCCTGTGAAGAATGCACTGTCCAAGTCACCTCAACCACTCCTCCATGATCTTGTAAGATGACCTTTCATCACCTTACAAGATTTTGCCGTGCCTCAAAAAAGAGGAAAAACATTTCTGGCAGTGAAATGTAGCAATTGTAAGAATGCATTACTGTTACGTGTCTGTGTTGCTCCTGCTGTTTGGCGGTTGTTTTTCTGTTTTTCCCCCGTCTCTCTTCTGTTCTGTGTCACAGGTGGTTTGCTCCATCCGTCAATCATCAACAATCAACCTATCGGAATGTGCCACCCGATGACCTGGGGGCGGGTTTTCCCCTTGATAAGCAGCACCGCGACACCCCCCCCAAAGCTAGCTTTTTGGCTCACTCATTTGATTGCTGTTTGCTACGTGTATTTGGATTTGTTATATTGTTACGTGTGACTTCTGGTTTGACTTTGTTTTGGCTTAAGGATTCTGGTTTTGGATAGTGGATTTTGGTCTAGTCAACTGTGTAAATAGTCACGCACTNATTTGATTGCTGTTTGCTACGTGTATTTGGATTTGTTATATTGTTACGTGTGACTTCTGGTTTGACTTTGTTTTGGCTTAAGGATTCTGGTTTT